>JAPYZL010071319.1:0-45531 GCA_030522825.1 Platygaster orseoliae | reverse complement strand
GTATTTGGAGAGAATGGGTCGAAAAAAAGATGATCGAAAATAGCCCTTACGGCAGACGACTGTTAACCTCCTTTCCTGATTCCAAGTCACATATATATCATTGTAGTTTGTCGTACTAGCAGATAATATTTATACATTATTACACGGATGTTTGTAGGCAAAGATGCGAGGTTATTATTTTTATGGGCGCTGATGTGTGTCTCTGCACAGATTTTTGGTGCCGACTGTTGCATAGGATTCGGGCACATGCTGAAAATTCCTGTCGTCGGGGCAGTTTCGAGCACGGATCATGTATGGGTCAATCATTATATGGGCATCCCATTGAACCTCGCGGTAATGCCTCATCAATATTACCGGGACCCGAAAAATTTCAATCATCTCAACTTTTGGGATCGCTTGAGCAACGCGATAAGCGCCTTTCAACAAATCTGGGAGTACTCGAGAAAAACGGAGCCTCAAACAGGCATCGCGAGGAAATGGATAGATCCAAACGTCCCGGAGGTCGGCGATTTGCGAAGAAATTTGGCTTTGCTTCTCGTCAACTCGCATTTCAGCTTGTCGGGCGCCAAGCCCTTTGGCCCGAGCATGGTCGAAGTCGGCGGTATACACGTGGAAAAGAACACGGACCAATTAACCCCGGTAAATCACTCAAAACAACTTTTACGTATAATACTCAAGCTCCCCCTTGCGAGTCTTGTCAATCATGCAGTAAGTACATACTAGCAGCTTCGAAACTTGGAGCAACGACAGCTGTTCGTTTTTCGAAGCTCTATCGACTGGTGCAAAAAAACTTTTTACGCCCACCCAACGAAATTCAGAAAATCTAAACTACTCAAAAAGTTATTATTAATAAGGTCAGCATGTATACATTAAAACGATGGCCTTGCAATCGACATATAGTGCAATCGATAGAGCTCGTCAAAGCGAGTAATTTGATATAGCATACACGTTGATCGGTATCCGGTACATTCCCGAAAGCAGTTTCCCGACAAACAATTTACCCGGCAACATTTTTCCCTTCGCTGCTTTTCTATTCTTTTATATGAATATACCGGTACTAGATGGCAGTTTTTTTAAAAACTTTCCAAAAATTTTTAATTTCTTTCTCAATGAACTTTTTTGCTAATTTTTAACTTTTCTAATTTATAATTGTATGTGCTATTATACAATTGATCATAAGTTATTTTTTTTTTTTTCTTAATGAAATTTTTTTCTATATTTCAATTTTTTAAAATAAATAATAATAAGGGAAAAATGTAAATTTACGGTCAAACAATCAGAATAATAAAATTTATTGTAAAAGCGTGTCTTCTTTGATTAAAAAAAGAACCTTTTTTTTATTTTTGGAAACAGCCTGTCGGGACAAGTGCTGTTGGGAAAACTGACCGTCGGCAAACTGCATTCGGGAAATGGATGGGAATCATGCTGACCTTGATAATAATAACTTTTTGAATTGTGGTTTTTTGAAATGTTTTGGGTGGGGATAAGAAAAATTTTTTATGCGCCAATCGTTGAAGCTTCGAAAAACGAACAGCTTTTGTTGCTCGAAATTTCCAAGTTGCTAATATTTTTTGAGATAATAATTTGGGAAAATGATAATTAGACAAGTACCAAATGTATCCATCCTACGATTGTGAGACACAGATAAATCAATGGTACAAGTCGTGAAAGGTGCAAAAAAAAAAGTCTTTTTTGCCTAATTAAAAAAATTCTGAAAAATTTTGAAAAAAAAACCCACAATTATTTTTATAACTATTTATGATAGATATGAGAGTTATGAAATGTTGAAAATTTTATTCATTAAAGTTTATAGGGCAACGTATATAAGGAATTTCACAAAAGGTGAAAAAATGAATAATGTTTTTCATTTATTTAACCGGTGTAAGAAGAGTTTTTCATCAATTGATCTGAAATTTTTAATGTGCATTCCTTATACGATTTGAGTCAACATGAAAAATCCTTCGCAGGTAATACTCCATGTAATAGTACACATGTATATTTTCTTGAAATCCACTGAACCTACCAAGTTTCATTCATGAGCATAATATTTGAATGAGAGAATGAGTGCTGATGCTTTTGACGACTGACGCTGCTGCGGTGCCTCGGAATTAACGATTCTTCTCATTTCATGAAGGAATTAAAAAAATGGCTAGACGAAAGCACGCGAGGAGTGGTCTACTTTTCCCTCGGCTCTCTCATAGCCATTGAGACGATAGCAGAGACAACTTTGGACGCTATTTTCTCGTCATTCGCGAAAATTGCTCCCGTAAGAGTGCTCGTGAAAATCGCTAACGAAACTCGAATCGATCTCAACAAATTGCCGAAGAACGTCAAGTTTCTTCCTTGGATCCCGCAAGTACCCGTTCTTCGTAAGTTTTCATCATGGAATGGGGGCAATCGAAATTGGCGCGAAAAATCATTTATATTTCGCGAGCTTTCGTGCAGAGATGAATTTCCGTCGGTGAGTTTGATTGTTTTTTGTAGGACACAAAAACACGCGTGCTTTCATCACCCACGGAGGATTGATGGGGACAATGGAAGCCATGTATCACCAGGTGCCAATGATTGGTAGGCTATTATTTTCTCTTTCAATTATTCTTCATTTGCTGAAATTTCACATAAATATGCGTAAACAATACTGAATTGATGAAATGCTATTCTAGGAATTCCATTTTTCGCTGATCAAGCAAGAAACATTCACATGTTCGCGTCGAAGAACGTCATGTTTCCTCTTTCGTTTCACGACATAAACGAAACAAGTTTCGGCGATGCGTTAGGGGCGGTATTGCAAGACCCCAAGTACAAGTGAGAAACGTTTTTTGATACACGATAATAACATGAGCAGGCTTACTTTGAAGCTCTCAATTATTGCATTTAATGATGATGACTATCATGATTTTTATTATTAATGTCGACCTTGGATGAATTTGAGGGTGTTTTTATTCCTTGGTTCGAAGGGATGCAGCTGTGAAATTGTCAAAAACATTTCGTGATCGACCATTGACTGCGGCGGCAACAGCAGTTTATTGGATCGAATATGTGATCCGAAATGGCGCGGATTCGCTGAAATCTCCCGCGGTTCAACTTTACTGGTTTCAATCTATGCTCTTGGATGTTTACACGTTCTTGCTCTTTATTTCAACAGCCATTGCTTTGTTGGTCATAAAAATATCGAAAGTGTTGATTCAAAGTAGTAAACGAAAAGTTAAAAGTGATTGATGGCGAAGCAACACGTGACATGTTTATCGAAATTACAATACGCCACGACGCAAGAAAAGCTGATTTTGATAAATTTGCAAACGTTTTTTAATACTTGTTGACTATTTTTAAACAAATTCTATTGGTATTTATCATCAGAATGTGCATATCTTTTCCACTTTAATGAAATAAACAAGTAATTTTTTATTCTCAGCAACTTGGAATTTTCCTGTTACTGTTGGAATTGATATTGTGCTCATCCTGCCCCAATTAAAATTTGACAGTTGAGAGTTGTCGTGACATGAAGAGCACGTCGTTTTTAACGCGGAGCCGCATTAAATTATTCCTCGAATAAAACTTACGTAACGAGGCGTAATATATAATTCTTTGAGGTCGAGTACCGTATCATTGCCGTGTAACATCGCTCTCTCGTCGAATCTACCGTTTATGTATTTATTTCATTGATTCGCACTATATTAAAACATACGAAACGTACACTGTTCTCACCATCAGACACATAAAAGTCGCGTTTTCCAAAAACTATTTAATAACGCATATATATGTATATAATAACCTTTTAATTCTTTCCGTTTCCAAGCAAATAGAATGCAGTTAATAAAAAAGGCTTACAGTAGATGAAAAATTAAATGACGTATACTCGCAGCAACTATTTCAGCACGACGCCGATTTACGTCAGTTTTTTTTCGGTGTAATTTTCCGAATGAAATAACAACTTGATTACTCACTCGTTTTTGGACTCTTCAAGTTGTAGTTCGTCAAGGTCGACGAATTTTATCTATTCTTTCAGATAAAATGAAAAAATGTGCGTTTGGAGCACTTACGTGACGGAGTAGATACAACGGCAAGTGATGAAGAAAAAAGGCCACTTTCACTCTATCTCTGCTCACAAACCAATCATCTAAATATTTTGCGACGATGACGTATACAAAATACTGCGATGATTGCGAAATCTTTCAACTACGTTAATATTCTGGGACATGTTGTTTTGAAAGTGACGTTTTTTTTTTTTCATTCCAATTACGTTCCAGTGAGTTTAAATCATTTCAAGTATTTGAGATTAGGCTTCATTACATTGTGTATAAATTTACACTGTACAATGATTGTAGTGGAATCACGTTAACATTCTTAGCCTTGTTAGATTTTTTTCAGTTTTTAAAATTAATTCTCTTTTGAGTAAATCATTTGTTGCAACTTGACCTTTTCCGAGGATGTTAAAATAATTTTTTAATGGCGTTATTGAGCTAAACTCGATGTATAATAATTTAAAAAAGGGGTTCCAATTCATTGTCGGTGTTTACGTGCAAAGGAAAAGCAACTTTTTTTCTTGCGCAAATGAACGTATATTATAATGAGAGTAATAGCGTTGCTGTTGTTGATTCGGCTCGAATCTGGAAAGGAGAAAATAAGAGGAGGAGAAAAAAAATAAAAGAAGCAGCAGCAGCAGCAGCAGCAGAATAATGAGCTCTGACTTTTGATGGTCCCTTCCTCGTGCCGAATCGAGTTGTTCGCGACTTGTTGTACGTGTCACATTATTTGCTCGAGTAGTCTCTGGAAAAAACGCGACCGACGAGTTGGCTAAAGCAGGATTGTTGTTGTTGTTGAGCTAGCATGTTTTCAGGGCTTGTTGGAGGCGGAGGAGGGCGGCTTTCGCGAGTGCGGATTATGGGTGTGATTTTGTTGGCGGCTTGGTGCGCGTCGTCGGATACCGAGGCG
The DNA here is from genome assembly GCA_030522825.1 of Platygaster orseoliae. Taxonomy (NCBI): domain Eukaryota; kingdom Metazoa; phylum Arthropoda; class Insecta; order Hymenoptera; family Platygastridae; genus Platygaster; species Platygaster orseoliae. Next base: position 40,599 of record JAPYZL010071319.1, on the reverse strand, counting down.
TGTCGTATCCTCGGCATTGTCGGGCTCAACGCCCCGAGTCATTTTCAGATGATGCAAGCCGTGTGCAGGAGCTTGGCCAAGAGAGGTCGCCAGGTCGACGTCGTTTCTCATTTCCCCTCGAAATCAGCGCTCGAGATTCTCGAGAATTATCGGGACCTTTTGGTATTGAACGGCGCCAGCATGGAGTTTGCCGGTCGCATGAGCGTAGACTTTGCGCTAAACATAGATACCGAACGAGTCGACTGGATAGCGCAATCGTTCGGCAACGACGTATGCAAAAGTATACTCCAACACGAGAAAATGCAGGAATTGATTCACAGTTTACGCCAATAAACGCCCTATGATGCTATTATTGTCGAGGTACATAATTTATTGTTGCTCGTTACGCGACATTATTTCTAAACGAAATATAAAACAACGGCCATACACACATTAAGCCTTTTTCAACATTATTTGCATATTTGCATATTTAAATTTACTCACTGCAAATACCGAAAACCACGAATGCCTTGTGAAATTCCAAGACGATTTTCCCTATACCACTTTGTACAAAACTCAAAATCAAAAAAGTCGTTCGAGTTTCAAATTTAAATAATAAACGCCTTTTTCCGACAAGAGGGATAAAAACCACGGACCAAACTCGACCCAAATTTTCTATACATTTTTCCGAGTCGAAAAGTCCCTTGCCACTTGTTGCAAAACTTGAAATAACAACAAAATATTCGAGTGAAAAGTTTCGACCAATCAGATTTCTCAGATTTCAAACTCGAATATTGTTTGTTTGTTTTTTTTTTTTAATTTGATTTTTGTCAACAGTGGGAAAGGACTTTTCGACTCTAAAAAATATGCAGAAAATTTTTGTGAATTTTGGTCCGTAGTTTTTGTCCCCACTATCCTGATGAGAGCGCGTTTATTTGTTCAAATACAAAACTTGAATAACTTGATTGATTTTGAGTTTTGTTACAAGTGTCAAAGGGAAAATTGTCTTGGAATTTCATAAGGAGTCTATGGTTTTTAATATTTGCGGTAATTAAATTTCACCCTGTATGTAGATCGTCTTAGATATTACATTTAAACATTGACACGTTAAGTTTCATTACATCGGTCTTTTAAACTTTCGATGGAAAAATGGAAAATTATTAGACATCAAGATTTTGAAAATAAATAATCGGCAAACTTGTGCATTAAAATTTAAAGTTTCTCTTTTTCCACTTACAACCTTCTTCTTCGACCAGGTTGGTTAAATGAGATTTTGAATTGGATTTGTCCGTTAAGTAATCTTGAAATTATTGTTCGATTATTGCAATAATAAAAGCTGGTGCAAAAGACGCGGAAAAAGAAAAAAATCGCGTCTTGGACTTGGGCCTATAAATTTCATTACCGAAGAATAGCGATGAAACTTGATGTTATAAATATATTATGTATAGTTTCACGGTAATACTCGATTCATTTCTCGAAATATTTCAACTTTTTTCGATTTGTTAATTTCGAAATGATGATGCATGGAAAAGTACTGATTTCTATTCGATCAAACCCGATGCAACAAGAGAAAAAGAACACAAGTCGAAAAGTTAGAAAAAAAAACGAACCTTATATTGAAAAATTATCGCTGGTATTTATTTTCAAATATATTTGCAATAATCATGGGACGACATGACGAGAATTTAAAATAATGCACCCATTTTGTGCTTGTGATGCGAAAAGAAGCCATCTCAACATATGCTATTAATGTCAAAATATTAATATTAAAGCTCAGAATGTCATCTGAAATGTTAAAAAGGCAAAAGCTCGCACAACCTTATGGAGTTTATCGAATTCTATTTGTAGCTGTTGAATCGAGTATTTTACAACAGATACTCGCGAAAAGAAATGTAGATAACAGCATATTATATCGAGAGTGAGATAGCGAGTATTTTTGTACAGCCTATACCACCTACTAGCTCATTAGCATGCTTCTCGTCATTTTAACCCTCTCTGGCATATTTTGTGATAGACGTAAAACATCCTATTACATATATGACATCTGAATTCTTATGAAATATCAATGAAATTAAAAAATTTTTACCATGGAATTTGGCCATTAATCGATTTACAGAATTTTCTCTATACCTTTTGCAACGCAATATCGATATTTTTTAATCACTGTAATAGTAACTGTAAAACGGTGTGAATTTTAATCAATTGGGAAGTTGTATCAATTTTTTTATTGCCGATATTGTTAGTTTATCAAGAAATATTGGACACGTATTTTTTTATTTTTGTCATATCTCATGAATCGACGGATACACGTTGTTTTAAAAAGTATAACAATGTGACGTCATTCTAACTATATGACCGTCATTTGCATGCTCAGTATATCTATGTATACGGAATTAAAAATTCACATGTATCCTTTAAAATAATCATTTTTCAAGGAAACAAAAAATACGAATCAATGTTTTTTTTGTTTTTTGTTTGTTTGTTTTTTTTTTTCATGCAACTTGCCAATTTTTCAGGAGATTATCGAACGGTGCTGGTCCAATACCCAAATGGAAGCATGCTCTCTAGATCTGAACCAGTCAAATTTTAACTGATTGAATCTGTCAGTGATGATTTGAGTGAAAGATGCGTTGTTCTCGCCGTATTATTGACAGATTTGTCGCAGTAAAAAAGTCACTGATTGAATCTGTTGCCGCAAATTCTTTTGCCCTGCAAACAAACGTTACGATAACAAGACTGACAGCATTTTTTGGAAAATATTTCATTGTTATTACCTTCCCTATTGTATAATAAATAATTATGCCATTTATTATGGAATTTATCAACATACGCCGATAGTAAAATTTGGTAGAAATATGAACAGACAAAAAATGAAAAAATGAACGAAAAATAATTCATTAATCTAATAAACGTTTGAAAATTTTTTGGAATGAAATACTTGTTTATAATATAATTAATAACAGAACAATTGAATAAGTGATTCTATTTTTCTTTTATTCCATCATGTCTTGTTTTGAACGAGTATAATGATTGAAATTTCAATAAAGTTTGATAGTATCAATATTTCTGAAAATTTGTCCTACATAGATAAGATGTATATATTATATGTAATTATTATGAATAATTTAGTGAGTGATTCATGAATTTATGAATTAATTGAGTAATTAATTGAACAATGAATTGAGAAATTATTACATATTCCTTGATTGTTCTTTATCTCGTTATAAGTGATTGATATTTCCTTAAACTCGTGATGTTTCTTTCATTTTTGAATCTATCGATGATTTCATCATTAATTAGTTTCATAATTCATGTGTCGATTACATAAATTTTTTCAATAAACTCTCATTTTTCGTTGTATATTTAAAAAATATCGTAAATTAAAAATGTCTGACAATGTTTCGACTATAAGTATTTGGACAATTTAATTATTTGAAAATAAATAAAGTAGTATTATATAGAAATAAAAACTATTGTCAAGTCAGGAAAACTCGAATGCCCGAAAATGATAAAAATTTCTTTCGTGAAAGGACAAAAAGGAATTGTATTGACAAGATGGAAAGTTGTACTGATTTCATAAATTTGCAAGAGTATCTTTTTCGGAAATGTGAAAAGAAAATTTTCGAAAATCAATAATAATCCACAATGCCAACGAATTCGATCAACTTTCCTTTTTTAAATATTTTGATGCAATGATTCTCGATTTAAGGGTACCAGCTTTATTTTTCCAAATAAGATAAGACATTTCATCTATGTACATGACCAAAAATTTGGTCAACTCGTGGTACTAAAGTCGTGTCAAATTTCTTTGTCCATCCAACTGATTCGGCCAGTTTAATTTCACTGATTCGCTGTTGCCACGTTTTAATTGAACATGTCAGATTTCACTGAGAACCTGTCGTATTTGAGAGATCCAGTTTTCGAGAGTGCATATTACTGTTATGTATGTCGCCAGGAGTAAAATAATAATAAGATGCGCGGCGCATCTCGATAATAATGATTTCAGTTGTTCGGGGCGGACTGCTTGATGGGCATCGGGCACATTCTGAATGTTGCAATGATCGGAGCTGTTACAAGCTTGGAGCAAGCCTGGATGGATCATTACTTGGGGAATCCGTCGAATCTGGCGATAAGGAGTCACGCCCTCTTTAATGATCCCCAAGATTTCGACCCCTTGCGATTTCGGGACCGAATGGAAAACGCGCTGAGCGGTTCTACGCGGCTTATCGGTTTTTCGAGTTGACGGCCGTTCAGGCGGCCTCATGTACGAGGCGAACTTTGGGCCCCGACGTCCCGGATATCGAGCAACTCGGGAGAAGCTTGGTTGGATCTTGTTTTGGTCAACGCGCATTTCAGTTTGTTCGGACCAAGGCCCCGAATTCCCCATTTGATCGAGGTCGGTGGAATCCACATGGAGGAAACCAATCAAGACGTCATGTCACAGGTAAGAATTTCATATTAACAAGTTTTCGCGCGAAAAATCTGACCGAGTGAAATTTCGTAAAATATTGCTGCAGTGTACCAGTAATATTATCTTTACAAGATAATTAGAACAAGATTGAAATGTTGATATTACTCTATAATCATCTCTTGCTGTGACATTACTGGAATATTGCTGAAATATGTATGCAACATCGCGCATGCAATTTCATATTGCAGCAACATTTTTGCAGTCTTCCTGCAAGATAAATGCAACGTTACCGCAAGATGTAATATTTCACTTGCGATATGTCTGCGATCTTGAGGCAACATTAAATACTTATAATATATTGTGTGTAAACGCACAGGAGTTGCGGGAACGGATGGACGAATCTCTTGAGGGAGTCGTGTACTTTTCGCTGGGTTCTTTGGTGATTATTGAAACCCTGCCAGCCAACATTTTTCATGGGATCCTTTCATCCTTGGCCAAACTCGCTCCAGTGCGATTGTCAATGAAAATTGGAGCCAACAGCAACGTGAGTAGCGAAGAGGCAAAAATACCGAAAAATGTCAAGCTTGTCCTTGGATACCTCAAATATCTGTTTTACGTACGTACGTTAATCTGCAGTTTGTCGAAAAGCAAACCAGTCAATAGGAAATTTATAATCAATCGCGTGTCCTCGATATTCATCAACAATACTTGCCGCCGTTTTTATTTTAATGCTAAAGTACAGGGTGACGATCCTGGGTTCACCGTTACATAAAAAAAAACCACATATTCTTCTATGAATTTCAAGTCGAAAAGTCCTTTGCCACTTTTCGAAAAACTCAAAGGAGGACAACTACTTTTCGACTCAGAAAAATATGAAGAAAAGTGAGGTAAATTTTGGTCCATGGTTTTTATCTCCACTTGTCCAAAAAGCGCATTTATTGTTCAAATTTCAAACTTTATCAACTTTTTTTTATTTTGAGTTTCGTAAAAAGTGGCAAAAGACTTTTCGACTCGAAATTCAAAAAGGATCAAGTGGTTTTTTTTTTTTTTTTCATGTAACGGTGATTCAGGATCACCCTGAAGACAAGTAACTTTTTTTTACGTCGTTTTTATTTTCTATTCAACTTATCGTTGCTTTTTACGTTACAATCAATCATACCTATTTCGCTGCTCAAAGTTGCTGGAATTGGTTGAAATGTTATTTACATTTTGTGCAGGTCACAAAAATACACGTGCATTCATAACTCACGGTTGTCTTATGGGAACGATGGAAGCTCTCTACAATCAAGTGCCAATGATTGGAATTCCCTTATTTGGTAATGAAACAATAAAAACAAGTGCGCCAGGTGATTATGAGAATATTTGCCATGTTGACATATGAAAATGTTCAACTATAGGTGACCAAGCGACAAATGCTGATGCGTGCACGTTGAAGGACATAATGGTCCGTTTACCTTTCGAATAAACTTGGAGAGGAAAATATGGATAAAGCGCTGAACGCTGTACCGAGGGACCCGAGATATAAGTAAGAGAGTCACTCTTACATTTCACTCTGTAACTATTTCAATATGCGATGTTTCGAGGAACGATCATGGGGCGCGTTTAGAACATGTATAATAGTTACATCATGCCAAAAATTGGAAATAAAGTGACGAATTTTTGCTTGTCTGTGACATGAGTCGCACGCAACATCAACCTTTGAATTTTATATCCGAAGGAACCTAATTTGCAATTTTTACCACAAATCTTCTTATTGAAGACTATTTCTTATAAAACTTTCACCACGACTCTTGTTATGAAACTTTTACCGTGACTCTTTTTATTGAAGACTCTTGTTATGAAATTCATAAATGTATACAATTGAAATTCCAATCGCAATTTGGAAAATAATACTTTCGGGCAAATTATCGTTCGGGGAAAATGGCCATTCGGGAAATAATAATACACGTTCGCAGTAATGGTATTTCGGGGAAGTGGTCATTCGGGAAAATTACCGGGAATCTTATTAGCTGCTCTCGAGCAATATGAGAGAGAGATTGAAGCCAATTTAGCCGAGTTTTCTCCGCGTAAAAATTATCTGATTGCCGGAAAGTTCAGGGCCAATTCATTGTCGACTGTGAGCAACTTGTGCATTTTTCCTTGAGCGATTCTTAAACGCTCGCGAGCGGTTAATGAAATGCAAGTACGACAAGTACTGACGTGAGTTTGTGAAACGTAGTGGGAATAAGGAGGACGCGATGTATGAGAAACACGCAAAATTACAACCCCTGTAGAGTTGAAACTCACAAATTTGCAGTACAACGTATGAGTTTTCAAATTTCTGTTCAAGTTTATAAAAAAAATTTCGTAGAAATTTCGCAAACATAAAAAATTTTCAAGTTTCCTAAATTCTACAAGGGAGACTTGAACTTTTTTTATACGGCACCTTATTATAAGTTTGCGAAATTTCCAAAGTAGTAAATTAAACTTACTTTGTAACTTTTATAACTTTTATAGTACTTTTATCGTCGCTGATTATTATTTCATTCCGAGTTTCCATTACTTGAACGAGAATAAAGATTACAGGTCATTTCTCCGAATCCGTTTCTCCGACGGGACAATACTCGGAAATGAAAAACTCGGAAACAATTTCTCCGACGACCACTTCTCCGATTGCATTTGTCCGAATGACCATGATTTCGAATATGTTTATTTCCGAATGACCTTTCGTCCGAATCATGTTACGGAATGATTTTTTCACTAATTAATTGAAGGGGGCAACCTGGTTTAGAACGCCGAAAATTGCATCACATTCGGCACAGTATTTTAAGCTTCCTAACGTATGAAATGTGTCAAGAACTGTTGAATTAGGTCATACATACACAAATCTTGCAGAAAAAATGTATTTTCATTTTATTCAATAATGTTTAGCAATAACAATTCGTATTTGTTTGAGGCACTTCTCGCTTGAAACGTCTCCACTGCGTACGCAATAGCGATCGTCCTTTTCATCCGAGACAATAAAACCAATACTTTTTTTGCACCTTACAAGTTTCTCTTCTATGTGAACCTAAAAACTTTATTGAAATGTTTCGAATTGCACATTTTACGAGTGCTTAAAAAGAATTTGGTGTTTTTCTGAAGAAATTCGAGGATAATTAATGAAAAATAGTTATGAAAAAAAATGTTTTAATGTGATTTTTTAGGTTCACATAAAAGCCTATACTTTTAGCTGTAAAAAGAGCTTTCACTTATTGAAATGCGGCAATTACAGTATTTTTAATCGTGTACGCAGTACAGGAAAACGCTGTTTCGAGAAAGTCGCGTTCAGAGTTTTAAGAATATGACGATGGGCGCATCGCTTTAGATAGATAAACACGGAGAAGGAAATGCAGTCAAGTGAACAAGAATAAAAACACGAAATTAAAGTTTTTGGGACTGATGAATTAAAATCTAATAATCTTTTATCATCTGCAGACCGAGGGATTCTCAACGCGTTAAGCGCTCTGGCACCTGCTTAGAGCGCATAGTCTCTCAGAGGCCATATCTGTGAAACGATTTGGAATCCGACTCAGAAATTTGGTAGACATATTTTTGAATATATTTTTAATCGAATGAGATAACTTTCGAAAAATCAATTTTTTACTGTCTAAACCAGGTTCCCCCCTTAAAGCTGCTACTGTCTCAATTGAGAGAGTAAAATTTTTAAAAATCATGTTACGAATCATGTTACTAAAGAATATTTTGTACTTTCGGAGAATTGACCGTCGGAGAAATGGATTCGGAATGTTTTATTTCGGATTTTGGTCCCGTCCGAGTATTGTTCCGTCGGAGAAAGAGATTCGGAGAAATGGACATAAACCGGAATAAAAGTTATTTGAATAATTTTCTTTGTCGTTTGGCTACGATTGAACTTGAACACAGACATGAGACTTTTCACGGTTTTTCGATTTCAGAAACGCGGCAACCAAGGTTTCAAACAAGTTCAAGGATAGGCCAATGACAGCGTCCGATGCGGCAGTATTTTGGATCGAATACGTCATAAGAAACGGAAAAAATACTTTCAAGTCGCCAGCGAATCAACTTTATTGGTGGCAGCTCATATTTTGGGACGTTTATACCTTTTTCTTAATACTCGTAGCAACCTTCATTTGGACAATGAGGTGTATATTAAAAAAATTGCTCATGTTAAAAAAACCAACGAGCGGGAAAAAACGACAGTAATGTTACTTGTTGCAACCAAGTTTCAGCATAATTTGAATTACAATATTAATTATTCTACGTCATTCAAAGAATACCACAAACCAGGTGAAAATTTCAATGTACTAGTTGTTATTTGAAACGCGCACAACTTTTCACAATGGCATCGGAAATTAAACGACATTCCAAATACTTGAATATGTTTTTGGTAACCCTTTTTTTTATGTAAATAAATATGAGAAACTTGAACGAATTTTCATTTTGACATCGTCACGAGCTGGAGCTTTGGTATTAGAGTCGTTGGAAAATGCAAGTCTCGGGCGGACTGGTTTATTACAATTTTTCCTATTGCCGTGGTTCCCGAAGGAACATGTTTGATGATTAATTATAATTGTGAAAAATGAAACAATAAAAAGACAGCCCGCTAATGCTCGAGCATGAGACAAAGCTGGGAGGTGATGTTTTAAGGGAGCGGGCCGCCGCGCGCGGCGCATGACCTAGATCAATGGGCGCATGCCTCCTTGGCTTGGCAGCGCACACAAGCTAAAATCACCGCACCCCGCGGCGGTGACATCAAGTGTCGCGTTTTTCGCGAGTCCAGCAAGCAAGTCCAGGCCTCCGTCATTTTCCTCGGAACGATCAAGGGGCAAAAAGTAAAGTAGCAGCAGCGCCCAACTGGGCTTCAAGCCCAACTACAATCGAGATTATTCATCAAGTGCTTTGTTGTTTATCAGCAGACAAGTCTCATCAGCTGCTGCAGAATAAAGCCCCCAAAGGGATCGATACTCTTTCATTTTCTCTCTCACTTTCGAGTTCTCTTTTGCTGCTGCTGCTGCTGCTGCTGCTTCTTGGGCTTATTTGAATAATCCAATTGATCATCTCGCTATTATTCGAAAAGGGCATTTTCCGTAGTTTATGTAACGAGTTGAGATTTTTTTTTTGCGGGATTTGCAAAATTTATCAGTGATGGTGATGATGCGAGTGGCGGTGGTGGTGCTAGGCGACCTGCTATCAAGTCTGCATGGAAGAATTGAGAATTAAGGCCGAGGGGAGGAAACTCTTGTGCTCGTTACGATTTCCTGAAAATCAATATTAGGATCAAGATCAAAGCAGGCAATTTCCTACATTCATGAGCTGCTGCCCGTTGATGTGAGTATAGTGCATATTTTTACTAATTAATATTTTTGTTCCCCTTGATATAATCCTTTCAAGTCTCTAATACGAGAAAAACAAGTTATTACGATTGACAATCGATAACGATAACTTGAACGATTACAATTTATTTATTCACGGAAAAAACAATATGGTTGTCACGACCTCATAAATAATTACATTTGCCTCAATTACTTTCATGGCGTAGACAACCTCATTTGTGGTTGGTGCGCAATCACATTAAAAGTTGGCTCAAGTTTTCTTTTTGTTTTTCCACCGAGTCAAAAAGTCCCTTGCCGCTTTTCGCAAAACTCAAAATCAAAAAAGATATTCAATTTACAAATTTCAACCAATCAAACTTGTCAGATTTCAAACTCGAGTATTTTTGTTCGTTTTGAGTTTTGTGAAAAGTGGCAAAGGACCTTTCGACTTGAAATTCAAAAAGAAATATTAAATTTTTTTTGTTACGGGGATTTTGGTACACCCTGTATATTTTCTTTATGCAGTTTCTTCGTTTATTGAAATAGGTCAATGATTATTGTATAAATTCATCAATAATCCGCATTATTAACGAAGTAAAATAATAGAAAAAATGAGGACGATAATTTTCCTAGTATAATCAAGACTCGGAACCTACTGCTGCAGTGCGAGAGAGACGCGTAGAATGGCAACTAGTCGTGAGAAACAAGGACGAAAAGAGGAATATGTCTTCCGAGTCGTCTTAACGTCGTTATTGTAAATCAGCTCATGCACGGATTGTCGCTCTGAAATGAATGACAGTTAATAGCGTGCGGCATTGTAATATATGCTTGAAATATAATATTCAGCTCGGGCTATATCTCGCCGTCTTACTGAATAAACGCGCATTCATTACCCAACAATAATGCCAGTCGACTTGTTGTTTCAACATTTTCAAGGGCATTCAATTCGCACTCGCAAGCAATTGCAACAATCCCCAAGGTCATCATCATCATTCTAATTCTCCCACCATCTAATAACAATAATGAAACTAATAATATTAAATTTGTAACAATAGGTTAACAATGTATAGTTGTACTGCAGTTGTAGAATTTTCAAAGGACACATTTAAATAGGAAATGACGAGAATCTGTCCTCTAAAACGCAATAACAAGCTGTGGGGGAATGCTGTTATTTTGCACAAGTTGAGGAATTTTTTTTTTCAAATAAGAGAAATAAGACGATGCGATTTTAATGAAATTTGTAAACTTATGGTACAGAGGGATATTGGGGGTTGATCTTGAATGCAACTAAGTCTCATAGTTAGTTTTCCTCCTTGAAATTACGGAAACTGCCTTTACTACTATGTAAAAAAACATGCAACATATTTCATTTTCAATGCTCGAAGAGTTGAAAATAATTGGCGTTTTTCCAATGATTGATTTTATACATGGAATATTAATAAAATACAGCCAACAGAATGGAGTAGAATATAAATGACAAATAATAAGAAAGAAAAAATGAAGAGTTGCCTCGATAACCGCATGCTCATCATTTCGTTGAAATAGGTTGAAGCGAGTAGTTCAAGTCTCCCTGTACCTTTTCTTACAACGCCAAGACGTTATTCTGCCATTAACAATAATTTGTACGAGACTTTAAGCGAGTGATAAGTAACGAGAGTTACAAGGACTGGTCGGACGTACTTTTGACAAATAAGATAACGGTCCCTTACCGAGCCCAACTAAAAGAGAGAGAAAGTATACCTACACTACATGTATGTACAGATTCCTGGTCTCTCTCCAAGTTTCAAATATTCTTTTCCAATACATCAACTTTTTTAGGGGATTTAATGCATTTATTTGTTCGAAAATTGTTTAATCATTTTTCCACTTTGTGCCTTCGTTCCAAGTATAAAAAAGTCACTAATATTCTTTAACGGGCATTTTTTCAGTTGTGAGTTTGAATGGCTTATTATAATTTCTTGCAGTTTTCAATTAATAAGAATAAACGCGAAATATGCATTGATTTTAATTTTGTTATTATCGAATAAATATACTATGAATGAATGTTTCATGTTGTGTTCTCTACTTGAAAAACATGGAAATATAATCAACTTTTCAAGTATAAATTGTTGTTCCTCCCGCAGTAGATAAGAACCCCGACACTTTTTGTCCATTTTCAAAGAAAAATCAATCCAAGTTTTTTCACGACTCGGCAAAAAAATGAAAAATACATATTAATCATCATAAAATCAACGTCAAGTTACGGTATTTGTCCTCATATCCTTTTATCAACTGAAACGACGAAAAGACATTTGAAGCATTTTTTTTTTTTTTGCAATCTGTCATAATTTGAGTGAGAATTTTAATAAGTAGAAACCGTAAGATTCAGTTGGAATAATTTTTATGATTTTAACGAAATCTGGTTAAATAACTTTACATTATGTCAAAAGACTAAACACATTCCTTCGTATATTTTATTAGCCTTTGGAAATAAAAAAGCAACCAATTGGAGAAAACGTGAGAAAATTTCGAATGAAAAAAAGCAGAATATTCAAATAGTTTTTTTTCAAGCATATTCGCCAAGAGTCGTGCAAGTTGTCCAAAATCTACAACATAGCTTGATGAAAAAATATCAAAATGTTTCCATGCCTTTTGGATTTTCGACAATGTTTGCTTGTTTAAAAAATTGAAAGACAAAATTTGCCACGACTGTAATTGAAGACATGATTGAGACTGTGAATATTAGTTTGAATATTAAATTTTATAAAGAAGAATAAAAAGGAAATGGCGTTGAATCATAATTATAAGGGGTGCGAATAAAATTACGACAGGAATTTTATAAATATTCTTGTACTCGGCGAGTTTTCTCTCTCTCTCTCTCTCTCTCTCTCTCTCTCTCTCTCTCTCTCTCTCTCTCTCTCTCTCTCTCTCTCTACTTGTGGAATAATAATCTACTGGTACAGCATCAGGCAGGGAGGCAGGAGTCGAAAATTTACGTCTCCCACGATGCTGGTTTTTTTTTCCAACTTTGCTTTAAAAAGCAGTTGATAGAGATGATTGGGGGCAATGAAAATAGAATACTACTATCGCGCATTAAATACTACATCGAGTTGATCAGTTTTTCATTTTCCTCGGATTCTTCAAGGATCTCCCAACAGGTAAATACAGCCTTCAATATCGTATGTAGTTTTCCGTTTTTCTCAATGATTAAATAACGACTTGCAGATTTTTAGGTCGAAAAACTCGGCCAGGTAACAAGGAATTTACATAAATCTATAAAATCTCTTGAGACAAATTGCATCACGTGTACAATTCGTCAAGTATTTTCAAAATAATCTGAAGTATTCGAAGAAATAGTCTACTATTCGATTCGTAATGTCGAGCGCTAAAACTCATCGCACGAGCTTGAGCTTTTGTCATTGTGTATAAATCAGCAGGAATGAAAAAATAAAAAGATGATTTGATCCGCTTATTCCAGCTAAAAGCTCAAGATTTGTGACAGATGGCAGCATGTCAATGAAATTTATTCATCAACGCCACTTTTCCGCACACGCTCGGGCGATGCAAAACTGGCATCTTCACATATTGTTGAATAAAATATAGTCCTTGACTATAGTGTGGAACAATTTTTTCAACTCATCTGAAACCTGTTGGTGTCTTAAAGCTGCCTAACAAATTGTCTTAAGCACTGTCTTACGTTCCTTGACATGTGTCTTACAAAGTGTCTTGCCATGCGTTGTTATGTTAGTTAGGTCAAGTCAGGTTAGATAATTCATTAAAAAAAAAAAATTTCCACTTGTGAAGAAATATACTATATATATATATATATATATATATATATATATATATATATATTATTCTGTATATAAATTAATATTTTGCATCTCATAAAATCAAGCAGGGTATTTAAAAAGTTGCTTGAATAGACAAACTGTTAATGCAGGTGACAGCGCAATCAAGAAACACCGGACGAAATGAAAAAGTTGCGAGCAGATGTGAAAAAGAGCAGTGTACTATTGTATATAGATAGCGGCCGTGTGCGCTGGTGGCGTGTCTTTCGACTCGACTTTTCTTCCTGCTGCCTCCACCTCAGCGTGATATTCTCGCCGTCGCCGTCGTCGTCGTCTCCCTCCCGCATAGACGACGCGGCAATAATCATATAAAAAACGGATAATAAAAGCACGGCGCGAGAGAGCGCGGCGAGGGGTTATAATCCCGCAGCACTGCTGCGTAGAGTGTGCGTATGCTGTGCTGTGGCCTGTGGAGGAGGAAGATGGGAGGAAAGGAGAAAAGAAGAGAGAGCTGGAGCTGCTGCTGCCGCGGGGAGAAAAGAGAGAGAGAGTGACCAGCAGCAGCTGTGAAACGTGAGACGTAAGAGACTGCAAGAGACGGAGAGAGTCGTTTGGCAACAGTACTACTGCTAGCCTAGCAGCCTTGTTGTTGGGTTCGGCCGAGTTCAGTTATCGCCGAGAAGTTGCTCATTCCGAGACAATTCTCAAGCCTTTATTATTTATTTGATTCTCGGAATGGAGGAGGAGCACGATGGATCGAGCGCTCGCTGCGCCTCCGTCGAATCCGCGCGCGACTCGTGAAAAATATTCTTTCCAAGTGAGATCTATTGTATAATGTGTAGTAGCATGAAATAAGAAGACGGAATAATAAAAAAGTGCGCGGCAAGTGGAGATTGCGAGCTGAGCGAAATCGCTCGATTTTTCTTGTCGTCGCGCACGGCAAAGGAGACGCGATGCAAAAGTGCACATGCCATTGTGTGATGGTTTACTAGTACTCGTCCAATAACTCGGGGCTTCTTACCTCACACGCATCTTATTGCATCTTATACACGTCAAGAATTCATTATTCATCATTCACTCGAGCAGTCTGTTATTGTTGTTTGTTGTGTTGTGTTGTCACAACTTTCCAAAGTATTACTTGAATCAAACAACTACCACCCGATCGTCTCTTTCGCCACCAATAATTTCGTTGCGATATTTGGCGACCCAATGGAGGCTCTACGTCTGGCTATACAGTAAGTGCTCATCAGTCAAATTATGGCAACTCTGTCAGACCACCCTTATTGAAATATTAATCCCTACCCATTATGCACTTTGTTCCTGACGTAGTACAACCATCTCGTCATCTTGAACATGCATTGTATTATTTTATAAATCATTTATAGCTTTTATCCTCGGATCAATGAAAACAAACAAACAAACAACACCTGAACGTATTACACTTACTACCCTGACAACCCAGATGCAACGCTATAGCGTTGCAGATTCCGTTGCACTTTTTAAATCGTTCGAAATACAACTTAAAAAAGTCCATCCACGGGAGAACTATGAAATATTGTAGCTCAGAGATTTCTACACCAATATTAATTCAAAACTTACTGCAAAAAATCATAAATTAGCATTTATTTCAAGTGCTGATTTATTTAACGTTCAATAAATGTTAATATAGCGTTATTTGCAGCGGTTTTTTTGTCATAACTGATGCAGAAAACTCTACTCTACCAAATTCTACCTGCAGTTGCATGTGTGAGCTGTTTCGAAATATATTTAACAAGTTAAAAAAAACAACGGAATAGTGTTGCATTAGCGTAGCGTTTAGGTTGTCGGGGTATATATATTCATTCGCGTATACTTGGAGCCTCTTGCTGCAATAATTCCTACATTTTTTACCACCAACAAAACTCAAAGACGTCCTGCTACGCTAGCCAATTTTCTAGCCATCCCACCATTTTTCAGAAATTGTTTATCCAAGCTTTAATTTTCATGTTCTTCAAGTTCCAAACGTTTCGAAAATAAACGGAAACAATAAAAAGTTGCTTTTCTTAACTTGGCCTAAGAATGAAGTGAAAAAAAGCAAGTAACGTTTGATAATAATTGTTAAATTTCAATAATTCTTTATGCCTATGCAACTATGAATAGTAATAGGAGCAACTTTTTTCTCATTTCGTTTCTATTCCAACTAGAGGTGTGCGCGGGATAGAGATTTTCGAGGGTCGAGACGGGACGGGAAATTTTCATTCGTTCGATACAAAATCCCGAAAATTTCGGAAATCCCGCAAAGTTTGAGAATTCCAAAAAGTTGGGAAATCTCAAAAAGTTTTGAAATCCCGAAAAACTTGGGAATCCAAAAAAGATCGGTAATCCCCAAGAATCTTAATCTGATATTTCGAAAAGTTCGAAAATCTGGTGAAAGTGAAAGATTTGAATAGGTAAATTTAAAAAATTTTACATCATTCGGAAAACTCGAAAATTCCGAGTCCCGAGAAATGAAAACTTGGAAAAATTAGGTGATTGGAAAATTTTGAGAATCCTGCCGATACGAGGTCCTGAATAAGTCAGAATATGTCAAAATTATTTAATGTTTCTATGTTATGTGGGAGTTGAAAAACATTGTAAATCCTGTAAAATTCAAGATTCCAGAGCATTAAAACCTTGAAGAGTTTATTATTTTTGAGATAGCATACCTTAGTTGTTATTGTTTAAGCATTGAATAATGCTAATTTTTTTGTTTTTGTTTTTGTTTTTGTTTTTGTTTTTGTTTTTTTTTTTCAATTTGAAAACCTTGGTCCTCGTTGCATTAGTGAAAGTTTTTTTGTCTCAGACACTAAAAGCGTTTTTTCAATGCCAGCACTAAATCGCGCTTTTAAGGCCTTTTTTCATGAGATGATAAATCAACATGATAAATTCTGCTTGCGCCTATGAGCAATCATGCATTCAATAGACTCGGACAATTTTACGGCTCGGCTTCGCCTCGCCTCATAAATCTCGTCTTCGCTTCAATTGACTTATTGCTCCCATGCACGAAAATAGTTTTTCATCATTCTAACCTCAAACGGGACATTTGGACGTGACTTTGAGGCTATTGTGGTGAAAAATTACGTTCGCAATCGTGAGCTATCGTCAATTTTGGCTTTGCCTATTTTGTCCCTCGCCTTCGGCCCGGGCAAAAACGTACGGCTTCGCCAAAATTGACTCTAGCTGCCGATTACGAAAATAACTATTATACCATACGCGTATGTTTTTCGCGTCATTTTATACCTGCGCTCGCGGCCCTGAAATTCCGCTTTTTGTCCCATGCTAGCGCAGCGGGCAAAAAGACCTACTTTTTATCCCTACGGCAAGAAACCATACTTTTTTGCCCGCTACAGATTTAAAGTAGGTTTCTTTGCCCTCGCCACCAGCATGGCTGAAAAAACGTAACTTTAGGACCGCTCCTCGCAGGTATCAAAATGACGCTCAAAACATGCATTATTGGTAAAAAATATCGTTCGTACCATGCGGTTCAAGTTGGATCTTCACTCGATCGATTTATTGACACTCGTGACCGTCCTCGGGCGCCTTCGGATTGGTCACTCGTGCCAATAAAACGGTCTCGTCGAAAAGTCCAACTTGTGACCCTTGATACGAAATATACCATTACGCACTTCTAACCTCAAAGTTTTACGTTTGGACGGGCTCTGAGACTAGAATTGCATAAAATACTGCATGTAACTTAGTGCAAGTGTCTCATATTGCGAAGACGATTCAAACCCTCGGCTTCGCCTCGGGCCTGAACCCTCGTCTTCGCCAAATTCGATCCTTGTACCACGTTCCATAATGTACTAATTCTTTATACCTTGGTGAAGATTAAATAAAACTTTTGTCTGAAATGTAGATATTGTTTATTTAAATTGACAATGTCGTAAGGCTTCCGAAACATTATTATAGCAGCTACCAATTTGGCAATCTTACAATACTTGAAAATATACTGGTAAAAATTGGATTGCTTACTTACCTTTTTTTATAATGTTGTTAAAAAAATAAGTTGGATTATACGTGTATTGCATCTGTAACTTGATTTTTTTATCATGCTGTTTTTGATTATTGCCGGTAAAAAATTTCAAAAAAAAGAATAATTTTAGAACATTTTTATTCATCGAGTGTAATGAAAAGTAATAACAAAAGTATTCAACTAATTTCAATGTCACACAAACGTTGAAAAACAATCAAGTATGCGATTGAAGCTATTTTTGATCCCGAAATACCACGGGAATTCCCGAAAATTCGGGATGCCGAAATTTTCGGGATACAGTTCATTGAGGCCTCGAGGCCGCCTTTGCCGTCTCTTTGCGCCGGGATCTTTGATCAAGTTCGGGATCCCCCGCGCACCACTTATTCCAACGTTCGGAACTTGAGCAACATAAATTCTCAATCAATTTCCAACAGCTACACTCGCGATAATTTTCGAAAACTTTAATGAAAAGATGATATTTTTTTCAATCCAAGTCATCTTTTATTTCTCCGTAACACTTTGTTTTTTCAACTTGTCTGTGTCACGGAAAAATACTCTTAGAACAAACCTATTTCAAACTTGAACGATATCATTTTTTAACGTAACGCATCACTACATATTGCCAGAGATTTTCCTGCGTTTCAATCCTACGTCTTGGAGTTTCAGCAATTTTAGCGATTCATTTTCAAGTGTAGTTTTGGCAATTTTGTAATACCATATTTTTCGAACAAAAATTAAAACGTAATTTGAGATTATTTCGGCAAACAAAACCTCTGAGAACGTCAAAAAAATAAGCTGACGTCGCAGCTTTCTCGCACTTTTTTCGCGCAAGTCATTGAAATAACAACTATGTACTAATCATTATTGAAGCAGTCAAAGCTACTTGTCATTTTCATTGTAGTTTTTGCAACATTTTCCGCCAACTCGGGTGCAATATGATTTCTAATGAGCACATTGGGAAAATCTACTCGCCATTTTATCGAAATGTATACCAAAATTCATCAAGCTACCACTCAACTTTTAACCCATTTCGTATTGGGACCCAATCGGCGCGTAACCTTTCAGAAACATTTGCAAGAGCTTTCGTTTGGAATATTGCATCTGTCAGAAAGCTTTTCTAAAATCTAAAATGTCCTCTGTAGTTTTGAAATTAAGGTTTTCGAAAGCCTTCGAAAATCTTTTCAAAAGCTTTCAATTCATACTAGTATAGTAATATTAGTAGAGTTTTTTCTTTGCCTTTCATGAAGGTTTCGACAATATTGCTCGTGAAATATTTCAAAATATACTACATGTCGGATGATATTCATATAGTTTATTACCCTTCATAAGAAAGGTAATAAACACATTTATTACATCCTTGGATAGAAACATTACAAACTAAAGCATACTGAGAGCCTCTTGAAACATTGTGTAATTTTCGAAAAGCTTTTGTCCCGATTGGGGATCTACAATAAATTCTTCAAAGTAACGATGGAGAATTAATTGTCTTTTTCCAATGCATTTTCAAGGTTGCTTGAAATGTTGTTCTTGAAACTTGTATTCTTTCGTAGAAAATTTATCATAAATAATGCCCGAATACGGCCACAAGGTGGAAAAAAATTCTGACCTACACAATAGCAGCACGAGTTGAATAAAATCGTGCTCAATGAAAATAGGGTTTTTGAGCTAGATTGGAGAACCAAAACTTGAGATGACATGAAATCTATAGAGAGAATGAACATTGGTTGGCTCCCTATATGTAGCATTAGCTAGAGGTTACGTAAAAAAGCCGCGCCCACAAGACCAATATGCAGCAACGGTGTAGGACTTGAATCGCGGCGAAAAAGCAATCACTCACGCTCGCTCGCTGTGCGCTATTTTGTAGACGCGTGTGGTATATGTATATAATGATTTACAGTCTCTCTACGTGGTTCAACGTTCCACAGAGCCACGCTACTCGAGATAGGTCAAAAGTCCGAGAAAAGAAATGGCCCGCTTCTTTTTCTTCTTGCTAATTTCTTCATTCTCTCAACGAATCTGAGAGTTGTAATCAGCTGATGAGTTAAAAACAACTGTTCGACATTATAGTCAAGAACGATACTTTATACAACAATATATGTGTGGAAAAGTGGTCTTTTCCACACGGCGTTGAATAAAACTTCATTTCCATACAAGGCATCAACTTGTTGATATTTATAAGAAACTTCAAGTTATGATAGTTATCATTCAGGATTGTTACTGATATATTCCATCTCTATTGTGTGCAGTAATGATGATGATGATGATGATGATGGAAAATTGACTTGAGCTCGTTTCATCGGGATCGATGATTATTCTAATCCGTCATTTTCCGCAACTTTGCAAGTACGATCGTACATGCCAGCACGATTATTCTCAGAAGTGGAAGAATTGTTAATCCCACAGGTGCTTTTCCTAATCAAGTTTCCATCATCTGAAATTACAGAATGCCGAGATGGCAGTATTTTTTCACACGGCGCGGCCAAGCGTTTTCTGCATATCAGCATACGTATACGTATATGTATACATACACTACACATAATACTCGCTGAGCAATAACACAAAAAATGAAAGCGATGCAGAATCGTCATTATATCGCCGCGCATACTCGATTATTTTAATCATTATTATTATTCCGAGCTGAAACGACCACGATGAAATTAATATATAATTCATTCGTATTTCGTGCATAACAAATAAATTTCGCGTGCTCATCTCACCCAGCTGATAATGAGAAAATTGAAAAACAATTTTGATTATGGGAATGGTAATGTTCAAAACATAATATCCAATAGTACGTCATGTCCAGTAAATTATATACGGCCAAAAAATATTATAAAACAAAGTTGTACCAATTTTGGGAAATATTGTCTACATATAACGTTTGACATATGTTGATGAATAACATGTTTACAATCATATAAGCAAGAAAAAGAACCATGTAAAATGCAAAACTTTACTAAAATTTCTTGTAATTAATGTAAAAAAAATGAAAACAAGGGAAAAACTTACAAATTGTAGTTATAAAAAATTTTCGTAATTCTTAACGATTGACGAAATTTTCGAAAATTTTCTGAAACTCGAAATTTTAACTGAATTTTTACAATTATGTAACATGTTTGTGCGAGGATGAATTTTTGATTTCAAAAACTTTATAATGATATGAAAATTAAATACACAAAAATCAATCAATTATCAATTTCTAGTTTGACAACCATTAAAATTTTTAACAAACAACATTTCTTAAAGTTATATTATATTCTATTGATTATTTTTTAAATTTCAAAAATGTTGGACCGTATCCGTATAAAAAAACATTTTTTTAACTTAAAAATGTAGTTTATTGCACGGTTATTGTAATTGTTAGGAATGTAAAAATTGTTCACCGTGTACAAAGTTTATTAACATTATCTGAAATTCAACAAATTATTCGAATTTCATATAACTTATGACCATCTGGAGAATTATCGTAATGCTTCCTCATTTTCTTCATATTTTAACAACAATAATCGAAAAAAATTCATTATAATTTGTGTGTAATAATTTTTCGTAATTTTTCAATACTTGCAAGTTTTTTCAGTTTTTTCATAAACTTAAAAAAACCATACATTTTTCCAAAAAATATAATGATAATGATCACAATATACAAAATTTATGAACAAACTCTGTAATTCTTCGAATTACCTATAAAATTATCAACTATTTAGAAAATTTCAAGTTTTTCAATTTTTTCAAAGTTGTGAAATTTTGAACGTAATACAAACTATTCAAAGATACAAGTTAGACTAAAATAATGAGAAAATTTGGACATTTTATTAGATGGACATAAAAACCTTTGGTCATTACGGTTTGGACGTTGTCATCTCCTACCCAAAATTTTCAAAAACCGACTTCACGTTGAACGTATTATTGTTGTTTTACAAATTCGCCCATATTTTTTATGCTCATATTGAGATGCAATTGTTTAACGCTAAAAAATTATTCATTTTATTTATCTTACGCGCAGTTTACATGAGAAACTGCACTCGATAACTGAGATATTGAAGATTTGATCATTTCGCCAACTCGTGTCTGAGTATTATTATTTTTCGGGAATACTGCTGCGCGTTTTCGAAAAGTCTATTTCGTCATCGTCAGAATAATGATATGCGGCGCAAATTTCGTTGGGAGAAGACGCTATGAGCTATGAGATTTTTTTCCTTGTTTTTTTTTCTCACGCACGATTGATGGGCTAGCTTGCTTAAATTTGTGGAGGATCACACCCAAGGATTAAAGGCCTGCTCACGTAGAATAAATAATGCGCCGAATAAGCAGAGTTGGAATATTTACAAAAGTATACTCCGCAAGCTGATATTTTTTATTCAAGAATCGAGAGTGTCATAAATTGAATTTTGCAGTTTCTGATGTTGTTTTTGCATATATCCTCATCGACAAATAAACATTATGCAAGAATGCAATAGTATAACTTGTTGATAGAACATCGAGGCAGGATTTAACATTTAAAAACTATATACTCATAGGCTTCATCATCAACTTGGCAAGTTGACAATCCTCTTGACAACATTCAAAAAACATGAATCGATTCGTTGCACACGAAAAACAAAGTAGTATTGAATTTCGCAGCAGCGTTTTCGTTCAAATATTGATGTGTCGTCGGAAACAATTTATTATTGTTCCCATCTCGGAGTCGTCTAATTCCGGAAATGATTGAAAATAATGTTAAACATGTAAATTTAAATTCAAATGAGGAAATTGCGTATAAGAATATAGATTTGTTGACATGTTAAGGTAACTGACGAAAAAGAAGATGCGAAAAGGTAATGTATTTGCGTGTGTTGTAGGACCCGTTTGGGGGAGAGGATGGTCAGCATGAGCTCGATGCTCGTGGAAACGGTGAGCATAAATTACGAGGACTTTAACGAAAGCTTCCTAACATGCGGCACCTGCCTTTGTGTCTACGACGGTAGCGAGCACACTCCCAAGTTGCTGCCATGCTCCCACACGGTAAAATCAAACTCTCACTACTCTCATCTTGGATAATTACCTTATTATTATTATTATTATTATTATTATTATTATTATTATTATTATTATTATTATTATTATTATTATTATTATTATTATTACTATTACTATTACTATAACTATTGCTATTACTATTATTATTACTATTATTATTATTATTGTTGTTGTTGTTGTTGTTTCTCATGATATTTTTTTATCGATGACGACAATGCTGCTGCTGCAACTGTTTTCTGCGAAACATTGAATAAATGAAAGAATAAATAATAAGTTGCATGAATATCAAGTGAGATTTGTATAAGAATAGGTAATAATTAATATGTGCGCAGGTATGCCTGCACTGCCTGACGAGAATTGCGGCCTCGCAAACGCGGGAGGCCGGGGCGTTTCGTTGCCCGATTTGCAGGGAACTCATAACCATCCCTCGCGGCGGCGTCCCGGCTCTGCCCCCGAGTTTCCTAGTTAATCAACTTTTGGATCTCATGTCCAGGCAACGCCGAGAGGTATAATACTATTTACTACTTTATTTTACTTTCATATTTATTACATCTACTTCATCCCCACCCAGCCGGCATTTTTTAATATTGCCTCAAATTTGCAGACATATTACGAGTGACATTGTATAACATGTTACAGTAACGTTGCAGAAATCTTGCAGTGCAAAAACGTTGCTACAATATGAAAATGTCCCCCATTATTGCATTTTCCAATGTTGCATACAAGCAATATTTAGTAGCTTTTAAATCTTGCGGCATTATTAATGAAGCATTACAAAAGAAACATATTTCCAAGAAAAGATGCCATTCACATTCAAGTAACACCGCAGAATTGTTATTTTAATAAAATAAAAGGGTCCGTAAAAGAAAGTTGGCTACCTATTATATTATTGAAAGGTGTTACTTGTAGCTGCTTGGAGGAAAGTTTAATGACGTAAGAGTGTAAACAGTCTCTAAAAAGTAGTCCGACTAATGTACTGCTCGCACCCATCGTTATTTTAATTCGACTTTTCCCGAGCAGCTCTCAATAATGATTCAAGCAGAGAAAAACGCGATCGAATGTTTCCACAATTACATGAAATCTAGCGTTAGAAAGGAGAAAAGAAATTTACTTGCATTAATAATAAGCTTATAATCCGCAGCAACTATCGACAATACGACTGACGAATCTTAAAGCTAGTAAAATGATCCATAGTGATTTTGATACTTGAAAAAACCTTATAAAACATTTTATGAGAAAAACTTTTTTCACATCAAGTGACCTTATAAAAACTTGTAGCATTTTATTTTTTGCAGAAATTCTTATACGAATTTTTTGTTTATAAATACTTTACTTCATTAATCAATTAATTGAAGTTGATTTATGCAAAAAAAAAAAAACTAATAAGAATAAAAAATTTTTCATAAGATTGGAAAAAATTGTTTAAAAATATTAAAGTTTACAAAAAATGCACGAGGCCTAAATATTTTTTATAAGAATATTATATAGCTGACTTTATAAAATAAGGAAATGTTATGAAGATGTTGCCTTTTTTTATGAGAATCAAAATTACTGGGACTGCGAAAAGGGTAGCGGTGGATTATAATGAGTCTCTCTAATATTGTATAATTTGCTTAAGAGTAAATTTCTGTGGCGCAAAGAATGATGGAGAAGCAGAATGGAAGAATGTCAAATGATAATATTTCCAAACCGTTAACAAAAGAAAACGAGTCAAACGCGAGTTGCAATTTATGAGTGAATTTCATGTACTGTTTTCAACATTCTTAATGCGCTGCGGAACCCTCTTTCGGTTCTCCCGCAGCGGTTTATTATTATAATACGTTTCCTCTCGAAAGCGTCAAAACGTGACTCGAATGACTTTTTTCCCATCTTTCTCTCTTTGTTTGTTGCCAAGCGTCGTGTCGCCGTAGTGCCATGTACAACGTGTACAGTACATCATCAATGCAATACATGTACAGTACATCTCGACAGTTGAACGAAAGACATAATCATCAATATTAATTGTCCTCTTGTAAAAATGTACTTTAAGCAATCTCGCTCGGCTTTTTTTGCTATTGAGATTGCAAGTGAAAAAAGAAATGGCGAAACACTTGTTTCTGGGTTGTTGATGATGAAAGTAAATTGTAGCTCGAGCGTTTGTTGGACAGGTTATTCCAAAATGCTCGGTGCACATAAATCAAGAGCTGTTGTTCTGCGAAACGTGCGACACGGTGTTTTGTTCGGTCTGCACGGGCGGCAATCACGCGGGAACGTCGCCAGGCTGCACCGAGCACACCATCATTCCCTTCAGCATAGCCATCAAACGAATGTCCGAAATACTACTCTACAAAGCCAACGAATGCATATCCAAGGTACAGAGAAAGGCATTTTCTGTCCGAGTGTGTTTTCATTATTTCATTGAAAGAAGACACGAGGACTGTTGTCAGCTTTTAAATGGAATTAAATAAAAACGCTGAATGCAGCTGAGCCAAGCGCAAGAGTCGGTGAGCACGGAGCTGAGGAGGCTGGAAGCGGCCATGGAAAAGTGCCTGTCGTCGGTGGACGCCGAGTTGGCGGAGATGGCGGCGAAAGTGGAGAAACGCCGGGCGGAGCTCCAGAGCGCGATAACGGCCGCGGCGATGGACAAGAAGCGCGTCCTCGAGGAACAGCACGCTCTCATACAGGCCGAGAAGAACAAAGTCGAGCAGGAGTGCGAGGGCCTGCAGTACCAAGTGCGTGAATATTCATTTCTTACTTGTTTCCAATGTCCGATTTCTCGTGTTATGTTTAATAAACGAAAAAGGTGGAAGTGCGAAACATAACTCAGAGGATCGGGAGCTTGTCGGACCAGCTTGACGCGGCGGTGGCGCTGAGCGAGCCACGAGAAAACGCCTTCATCACCGCCGAGTTTGGCCACAACAACGCCATCAACGAGATGGAGAGGATTTTAGCGACGTTTGGCCGTGTGCGCTCTAGCACGACTTTGCCAGGTGCTTTCTATTTCTCTTTCAATAGCGTGCTATAGATGAAGGAAAGAAAAGAAAATAAATAAAGGCGTAATCGCGATTGGCAGGACTGTGCAGAGCGCGAATGAAGGAGCCGGCGATCGCGAAACTACAGGCGACGGTGATCGTGGAAACATTCGACTACCACGGCTACCCAAGGGTCGTGGGAGGCGATCCGATCGGCGCCGAGTTGACGCACGCCGACGGTAGTAACGATTCATTATTCGCTTTCCTCGTAACTTGAGGGCGGTTAAATTAAATTAAGAAAATGACCAGAATCAGAGACGGGTCGGGACGAGAACAACAAGTCGCCGTTACAAGTGGAGGTCAAAGATCTGGAGAATGGGACGTATCAAGTGCTGTTCCGGCCGCCTTCCGCCAGCAAGTTCGTCCTGAAATTATCCGTGTTCGAGAGGCCCATCAAGGATTACCCATTGTTCTTGGACGCGACCCAACACAATGATCCCATCAAAGTGTACGGCTGTCGAGGCCACGGCAAGGACGAGTTTCATCAGCCCGTGGCCGTCGCCGTCGACGACAATGGCATCATTTACATCGTCGACACCGGCAACTCCAGAATAAAGGTTATTCATTCACGTTCTCCTTATTCTTCTTCTTCCCTCTAATTAACTATAATGACCACTAGTGGCGGTGTGCGAGGGATGCCGAACTTGATCGATTCCCAGCGCAAAGAGACGGCAAAGGGTTCAATGACTGTATCTCGAAAGTTTCGGGATCACGAATTTTCGAGAATTTCCATGGTATTTCGGGATCAAAAATACTTTCAATCGCATACTTATTTTATCTTTAACGTTTGTGTGAAATTGAAATTCGTTCATTACTTTTATTACTTGTGATTACTTAACGAATAAAAATGTTCTGAAATTCTTCATTTTTTTTTTTAATTTATTACCTGCAATAATCAAAAACGGTATGATAAAAAAATCAAGTCACAGATGCACTTGATGAAAAATTTTTCTCATTCTTTGAAAAAACATCATAAAAAAAGTAAGTAAGCAATCGAATTTTTACCAGTATATTTTCAAGTATTGTAAGATTGCCAGATTGGTAGCTGCTATAATAATGTTTCAGAAAATAAACAATCTCTGACAAAAATATTAATTAATCTTTACTAAGGTATAAAAGAAAAACAATAAATTTCGTGTATGGGAGCAACAAGTCAATTCAAGTGAAGAGAAAAATTTTCAAAATTTAAAAATCAAAAAATTAGTATGAGTCAATGCTTAAACAATAACCACTATGCAATCTCAAAAAGAATTGAATCTTCAAAGTTTTCTTGAATGCCTTTCAAGATCCTAAATTTTACACTTTCTAAATTTTCTCGATAAAGGTTCCGCTCGAAGGAATTTAGAGGGCAGGATTTATAATGTTTTTCAACTCCTACATAAAACATACAGGGTGTTGGAATCTCTTGACATTTCAGTCAGATCAGATTTTACCTGCATAAATGAATGGGTAATCTGGACCTGACTGAGACTTGAAGAGATACACACTGTAGAAACATTATATAATTTTGATATTTTTTCTAACTTGATCAGGATATCGTATTTCGGCAAAATTGCTTAATTTTTCGAATCATCTCATTTTTCAAGCTTCTTATCATTATTTGGCACTCGGAATTTTTGAGTTTTCCGAATGCTATAAAATTTGTTCAACTTTTCCAAATCTTGGCTTTTCACTAGGCATTTAAACTTTTTGGAATACCAAAGAATGATTCTCAGGGATTCCCGATATTTTTCGCATTCCCAAGTTTTTCAGGGTTTCAACATTTTTTGAAATTTTTCCAACTTTTCAATTTCGGGACTCGTGAACGTTTCAGGATTCTTCAACTTTTAAGAATGCCCGAACTTTTCGGGATTCTTGAATGTTTCGGGATTTTTTAATTTTTGGAAATTCCCGAACTTTTCGGGATTCTCGAATTTTTGACAATCCCGAAACTTTTCGGGATTCTTGAATTTTTGACAATTCTCGTACTTTAAGGGATTTCCGAGTGGTCTAAAATTTTTTCAACTTTCTTGAATCTTGGACTTGCTAGATTTTCAAACTTTTCGGAATACTAGATTAAGTTTCTTGAAAATTACCCATCTTTTTGGATTCCCAAATTTTTCGGGATTTCAAAAGGTTTCGAGATTTCCGAACTTTTAGGGATTATTGAAGTTTTCGGAATTGCTTGATGTTTCGGGATTGTTGAACCTTTCAGAATGCCCGAACTTTTCGGGATTCTATTCTTGAAATTTTCGGGATTCTTGAACTTTTCAGGCTTTTCGAGTTTCCGGAATTCCGTCCCGAACGAATGACAATTTCCCGTCTCATCCCAGCCCTCGAAAAATTACTTATTCTACTGCTACTCATAAATAAAATTCTCCAATTGTGCAGCATTTTACATCCGAAATCCTCTCATCCCTTTTTTGCTACTTGTACTACAGCTTGTTCTTCTTTTCTCTTTGAAGGTACTAAACGAAAATTTCGAGTTCCAAAGGCACATAACAAACGAAGGACTCGAGGGAAAAAGTTGTACTGGAATCGCGATTTCGGAGCGAGGCCTAGTCATCGTCAATTGGAGAACTCGCACTGTCACGGAAATGTCCGTTATCGGAGACACCATCAGTTCCTTTTCCCACAACGCCTTCCAAGTAATTACTATCGTCATCAATCAAGAAAAATGCGATTCATTGAAAAAGCAAATTGCCATGGATTAATTAATTGTTTAAGGAACCAATTGACGTGGCAGTCGACAGGAGCTACGGGCATGTTTTGGTCGCGGACAACGGCCAGAGCTGCGTGTTTATTTTCGATTGCGACGGCAAGCTTCTCTTCCAGGCTAGTTGTCAAGACTAATAATACCCAGTCAACATTTATGATTTCAATCATATGCTATCATGCACAACATGATGCCTCACTCTAGTGACATTATTATCATTTGACATCATCAAGTCATTTGACTGCGATATGATGATATCATGGTATGATCCAAAGTGATGATACATCATGAATGTTTACTGGCCATCGTTGAAACTTCAACTTGAGTAGCTGACGTTGATTTGTAATGGCAGATCGGTAAGAGGAACACGTTCAAGCTGATAAGCTCGGTGACGGTGGGCCCGGCCGGTGAAATAATCGTCGCCGATTCGCGAGTGCAAGTTTTTTCGGCCAAAGGGGATTTCGCGGAGGAAATCTATGCCGAGGGAAAAGGTTTAATTTTTTTTTCAACTACTCTCAAGAAAATGCTGAGTATTGTACATTGAAAAATGTGTGATTGCAGGAAAGGGCCGCTACGGGGGAATCGCGACGGACGGGGCAGGGCGAATTTTGGCGACTCGCAGGGACAAGGGCCGGAGCGTGGTGCAGGTGCTCAAGCTCGGTAAAATATCGCCCTTTCTGGAAATAGACTCGTACGGTTCCAAGCTGCGCCGGCCCTCGGGCGTGGCCGTTCTCCCCGACAAGCACGCCGTCGTCGTCGACCTCGGCAACGACTGCGTCAAAAAATATCGCTACTGGTGAACGACAAACACCTGAACCCGTCTTTCACGTAAAACAATTTTCGACTCATCATCAACAACGTTGCTTTCCTTGGTCCCGGCGAGTACTACTTTCTTCGATAAGGATTTTCAAATCAAGAGGCTGTGAATTACACAATGCGAGATGAGGGCAGAAGAAAACGAAAAAAAAATACAATTTTCACGAAAGCTTATTATCATATTTGTACGCGCGCGTTGCTACTTTTAGACGACAGCGAATTACGTTTTTTTTTTTTAAGAGAGCTGGAAATGCCCACGGCGCGACAATTATTAGTGAGATGTGCGTTTTCGTCTTCTTCTTCTTCTTACTGTCTTTTTGCCGCCAATTTAGTTGGTATTTTTGTACGCCATGCGTAGAAAGGTTTATTGAACCACGCGGGAATAGAAACAGTAAAAATTCGCTCCGCAACGATGACGATTAAAAAAAGAAACAGCTTTTTTTCAAATTCCTGCTTTCACGAATCGATGAATGTAGAAAAGAAAATTCGGGCTATACATATATATATATATATATAAATTACCCAAAGTTGACTTATTTTTGTACTCGTTCGTCGGAAGCAGAAAACTCTAGATCATTCCATTATTGTTTTTATGCAGGAATCTCAACCGCCCTTTTTACTATTATTTTCAATATCGATTTTTCAAGTATTTACTATTTATTATTCAGTATTTCAAAGCATTAAGAAATTTTCATTCATTTTACGTTACAACTAAAAAACTGTTGATAAAAATAAGCAAAACTACCCGCGTTGAGAATTGGATGAATGATGTTTTTTCATATTTT
The DNA here is from genome assembly GCA_030522825.1 of Platygaster orseoliae. Classification (NCBI taxonomy): domain Eukaryota; kingdom Metazoa; phylum Arthropoda; class Insecta; order Hymenoptera; family Platygastridae; genus Platygaster; species Platygaster orseoliae. The sequence goes on along the minus strand of JAPYZL010071319.1, from coordinate 10,813 downwards.
ACTACGCTATCACTAGCGGCAAATAATAGTACTTGAAACCGCACGCTGCGAAAAAAAGAAGCAAACGTCACTGCCCAATGAAACATTTAGCACAATGTATCATCATCTCTTATTATTGATTACTTTCGCTCGCCATTAAGTGCTTAAAACGCAATAGGGTACTTTTATCATCGGACGTCTGAGTTTTATATGTATAACATGTACTCGCTACTCGTAAATATAAATTTACGATCCGGCTTTTAATGAAGAAAGAAAAAACGACCTTTCCGCGATTAACTTAATTTTATCCATTTCTTCCCAAGTCTGAGCTCGTTTTATTAATTTTTCGACAAAATAGCGGCTCACGAATGATTTTCAACGTGATAAACGAAACTAAACGTTTTTAGGGAATAATAACTGATCTGCGAGGTTGGGCTGCTGCTGTACGCATTTCATATTTCATTTAATCATAATATTAGAAATAATTTATCGAGGCCTCGAATATATTCAAAGAGAAATTTCTAAAAAAAGTTTGTTGGAAATTAAAAGTATAATTTGTATCTAATAGGTATATCGTATGCGTAGCAAATGTCGCGAGTTTTTCAAGCTTTCAAACCGTTGTCGAAGAGCTCAACCTCAATTACATTTTCCAAGTACAGCAACTCGTCAGTATTATACAAATCATTTGTTGTAGTAGTAAAATTAACGCTCACCAGCACATTTCACTCGCCCTAGAAAAATGAATTATTGTCCTTTAAAGGAATAAGGACCATTGTTTCACATAACTTTCAACAACGATTTCGACGAAATTGAAAAAAAACAAAAAATATCATCCTCGTTGATAATTATTCTTACTAGCGCTTACAGTGCAGATTGATACAAGATTTTCGTATTCTCTGCCGCGATCGAGTCACGCATTCCTAGACAACCTAGATTTATTCATTTTCCCTAGCGAATTTTGGAAATTCATACAATAGCTCACAATCTTCTCTTACTTGTAGCGTCAATTTTTCGAGCTCGAACAAAACATTATTATTATCAAATATTATCGTTGTTGTCCTCATGTTGGCATAAAAGCCATGACGTTTTATTGTAGTATTTAAGGCATCTTTGGAGACTTAATGATTTTATTTATCTCGTTAGACCCGAAACAACTGCCAAGTCAATGATGATAACTCGAAAAAATGGGGAAAAGAGGAGTGAGTCGCAATTGGAAAAATTGACACGTGTTAATTCTCTGTGATGAGCATTTATTTCGTTCCCATTTTATATTTCGACTGATGATATTACATGTTATATTTTAGCGAACGACGCTTTCTTTTTCTTTTTTTTTTTTTATTCTAGTCACAATTGGAAATTCTTAACCGACTGTTTATTTTATTCTCCTCTCATGTATTCGTGTGCTGTAATATAATTGTAAGACGACTACGTTGTACATAATCCTGGCGAACAATTAAAGTTCCTTATCTTTATTTCTCGAATTTTTGCTTACGTTTCCGACCATTTTCCCCAACACCATTCCCCGAACGGAGAATAATCCCGAATTCGCAAAATTACCATTTCATTAATGTAATATTTTTTAAACGAAAAAATGCAACATGTTCAATTTTCGGGTAAATTTAAATTCGGGGAATTGGTAAATTTGGGAAAACGGTGTATGTCAATCGCTTTTGATCAATTAATGCGCATCGTAACCGCATCTAATCATTAATTTGTTACTCAACTTTTGGACTCAGGCGCTATTCTTCAACTGGACGAAATTCTCGTCGTCGATGATTTTGTAACGATCCTCTCGATAGTGGACCAGATCGTCGAGGAAACGCATGCTGCTCTCGTTGTGGAGCTTGGTGAGGACCGGCGCGAGGGGCTTCAGGCCCCCCGTTTTCGCGAGATCCTCGTAGTAATGAGCTTGCTCCGGGCCCATCATGTGAAAGTGCCGCTTTCCCAAGCCCAAGTCGAGCTTCCTCTTCAACTCTCCCGCCTCCTCCCGCGCCATTTCCTCCTTCGAGGGCAAAGCTTTTTCACCTCTCCAAAACTTGAGCACGAACCGAACCTGCAATTTACAAATTCGCAACGTATATTTCTTCTTTCTTTGGCATTACGTCAATTGTGCACATTTTTATGAATTCGTATTTTCCCTTCAAATTCATAATTATAGTAACAAACTACTAAAAAATACGCAAATCATTGCTTTTTTTCAGTACAAATATAAAACAATAAATTTTTGTTTTTGGCTGTTGAGGATAATAATTCGAGTGATGGCGAATATATCATAATAAATGGCTGATAATTCTGATACGTGTACCTGTAAATCGAACATGCTGAAGGCGCAAACGTAAAAGGGTAAACCAATGAAAGCCAATGTCGGATTTGCCACGGAAATCAAATGTTTCCACAGAGGCGTGACCATGTTTGAATCCACTCGCACGCCACAACTCTCCGCGAGAAATGGAAAACTGTACTTGTACCCTGCACACGTACAAAAGTTTACTACAATTTGCCGGTATTTTTCTTTATCGTCTTTTCCAATCTAAAAATCCTCAAGTTTTGAAAAAAGTGCATTCTATACCCTACTGAAAAAATCCAATTGGATTTCCAATTGGAGAAATGGTCAGTTTTCCAATTGAATTTGCACTTGGAAATCCAAGTAGATTTCCAGTTGGAAATTTAACAAGATTTCCAGTTGGAAATCCAACAAAATTTCCAGTTGGAAATCCACATAGATTTCTTTTGGGAAAACTTGATACAAGTTCCAGTTGAGAATCCACTTGGATTTCCAACTGGGAACCTGCTTGAATTCCCAAGTGCAATTTCAATTGGAAACCTGACCATTTCTCCAACTGAAAACCCAACTGCATTTTTTCAGTAGGGTATAGAGATAATTTTGCAATAGATCCTCATTTAATGTGAAAAAAAAAAAAAAAACAAAACAAAACAAAAACAAAGAAATAATATCACCTGTGCAATAAAATATGACGTTGACATTCTCTTTGGTGCCATCTTGGAAGACTGCTTCATGTTCCAATAATTCCGAAACATCCGGTTTCTAAACAAGTTTAAAAAAAAGTGAAAACTTGTATAATACGTGAAAAAATTATATCTAAAAGCCGGAAAATAAATGAATAGTCGCGTACTTGGACAAGGTTATCCGGAAACTTGGTGAGAATCGGGTCCTTCAAGTGATGACTCAAAATGACGCGTTTGGCTTTTGAGGATATTTCAAGCGCCAAGTCCATTCCTGATGGCGCAATTATTATTCAATTTCAATTATATGCATTATTCATCGAGATTTTTTACAAATTTCTTCAAAGACATTCGAAAAGTCGAATCGCCGACCGTTTTCTTGAAATGCACATTATCGAAAATTAGGAGATTATTACACGGAGAAAAATGGTTTGGTTACAGCAACCATTGATTTAGTAAAATATGGACCCACCAAAGTTTTGGGTACTCTACAACCAAAACTTGACTTTTAGCAACTAATGCTCAATTTTTATGAGTGACACTTGGGTTGCAATAACCAATAATTTGGTTACCACACCTAACGTTTTGGTTGCTATAGCCAATAATTTCTCTCCGTGTATAATTATGTTTTACGTTACCAAAAATGATATAAATGTTAATTTTGCATGTTGAGCACTGGGCAGCAGTATTGTCAATAATTATTGTACATAATTTTGTTCTATTATGAAATTGCAAATTTTTAAAACAATTCTCGCATATTTTACTATTCGATGAAAACCTTCATTTTTCATTTAAAATTCCAAACTCTCCTATTAAAGTCATTCTCGCGTGAAAGGTTTATTATAATTTTTCCGAAAAAATGACATTTCTGCAGTGGTTGAAATAAAAGTAAAATATAATGGTTTTATAATTATACCGGAAGGACCAGCGCCAATAACGACGACAGTTTTTCCAGAAAAAACCTCTGGAATCCTATAATCGTGACTGTGCAATTGCTCGCCCTTGAATGTTTCGTGGCCGTTCAATCGCGGCGAATTCGCCTCGAAGTAATGCCCATTGCACACCATCACACCGTCAAACATTTCCTCCGTTATTTTATTTTTTTCCAAATCTTTCACGCGCAGTTTCCATCTTTTCGAGTTTTCCACTCCAACTCGTTCGACCAACTCCACGTTGTGCGAAAACTGTGAAAAGTCCACAATTGAATTTTCCCAGACAGTAGGCAAAAACACGTCAAAAAAATAGAATAACTTTTTCTCACGGCGATTCTTTTTCGCAAATTGAAATGATCGCAGTAGGAGTTGAGGAATTGCAAAATTTCGTCCCGAGTGAGGTAACTTTTGGTATTTTCGGGAATCGGGAAATCTGGAAATCCCATCACTTCTTTCGGGAGATTTGCCCTGTTGAAAAAATAATAAATAATTTTTTTTTTTAATTTTATTTTATTCAACTTGACGAACTTTTCGAGGTTTCGTGAATTTTTCAAAGATTCCCCGGATTTTTCGGCGTTTCCCGACATTTGCGAGATTTCTCTATAATTTTAAAATCTCGAGTTGAGGCGTAATCCAAATTTCTAAATTTTCAGATTCTTGAATTCTCTACACTCTCAAACTTGTCAGGATTCTCAAAATTTTCGGAATTATTGAAATTCTCGTGATTTATTCAAATGTTCCCAACTTTTCGGGGTTTCTCTACGATCGTGAAATTTCTAGAGTTGAGGAGTCATCGAATTTACTAGATTTTTCAGAATTCCTCAATTCTGAATTCAAAAAACTGGGAGAATTGCCCTGTTAAAAATAACATTCTCTTTGCTGGCTAATAAAATGTACTGTTTTTCGGTAAATCATAATGGTTTTTCATTGAATTATTGGCTCCAAAAGATGGAGAATAATTATAAATGATGCAACGTTATCCAACAAATGTTCTGAATACAAATTCTTATAAGAAAAAAAATTGACAAGATTTTGTAGCAAAAGTATTGCTGAGAATTTTTCAATATCAATGAAAAATGAGGTATATAGTATAATATGACGAGTCCATTTAAAACTCTGGGAATCTGGGAATTATTGGAAACGAAAATAAAATACTGAGTTTGAGTTTAATGTTACTTTGCATTGTAAGCTTCGTTTTTACTTGGAATCATCGGAAACTCATTTGATGTGATACTTGGGAATCCCAGGCAGAGTAGTTTTGAATAGGTTTAATACTCGAGAAGCAAAAAAAATAGCATATTTCTTCAATAGCGTGGAAAGGTTTTTTTTTAACGAATCTGAGCGTTGTAATCTGATGAGTTAAAAAAATAATAAAATCTCGTATATTTTGTCATTGACCTGCAGTATTTCAACGACACAGAAAAATGGTATAAATGTTAAATGTACCTGAGACTGTTGTACATGCTGGAATGAATGGGCAAACCATATTTATCGTTACCAACTTGGGGAACGTAGTTCCAGGTTCCTCCGATTTTATCGTTTTTCTCGTAACAAACGACCTCGATGTTTTCACGAAATTCGCCGCATTGTCTCAACGCCGCGAGACCAGCAGCCCCCGCACCAATTACCGCGATCTTGATCATTTTTTCTAAACCACGATAACCACTCCATATTTTATCATAATTATTAGACATATAATTCTTATCGTTTATCACACTGCAACTCTCTACATCAAAGATTATTTCTTTATTATTTTCAAGTCAAACACGTTTTCAATTTCATCATTATTGCAGAATTTCCACGATAAATTATTATCAGAGCAACACTGACTTTGCTGCGTGAAAGGACTCAACTTGTAGAAAAATGTTTTCAAAGTTACTGTTACAAGTGGAAACTTGTTTAAGACAAGGTGGAAAGTTTATCAATTTTGATTCATTGAAAAAATTAATTAAATACCTTGTTTTTTAGTTGAGGAAAAAGTTGCCACGGACGAATGTTAAATTATTGTTGCTTAAAGTGCAATAATGGTCACTATGATTTTCTGAGATCTCTTGAGAATACTCGAAATTGTTGCTACAATGAGTAGCCAAGTGAAACTGGGAGTAGTATCAACGAAAAGCGCCCAATCATTGAACGTATAAGACAAAGATTTGTTTGTAATGAGCGCGATTTAGATAACGAGGCCGCCTGCTTCGATTCATTGCTTTTCAAAGCTTACAATTGCGAATCTACCCCAATTCATCCATCAATCACAATCGACATTTTTATTCATTTTCAAGTTTCTCCTCAACATCAAGCATGCTAATTTTATTCACATTTTCATCATTCATTCAATTATTCAATATTGCACTTGAAAAGTATCACAGATTTTCGTAAATTCATTTTCCAATTTCTTTCATTTTTCTAACTTGATTATTTTTATTATTTTTAATAATTAATTGACTAAACATTCAATGTTATTTAATTACTGATTGTTGAATATTAATTAATTATTGTTAAATGTTAATTTCATTGTAAATTAAGTGATTGTCGAATATTAATTATTTAAACATTTTTCTCACTTGATTATTTTGATTTTTTTTTTCTTTAATAATTAAATAATTTAACATTTATCGCTAATTGATTAATGATTGTTATATATTAATTGCTTATTGTTAAATGTTAATTCAATTGTATATTCATGTTAAATTAAGCGATTGTTGAATTTAAACATTTTCCTCGCTCAATTATTTTGGTTATTTTTAATAGTTAAATAATTAAACATTTATTGGTAATTGTTAAATGATTGTCAAATACGAATTAATTTTTGTTAAATGGTAATTTAATTGTAAATTAATGTTAAATATAGCATTCGTTGAATATTAATTAGTTGAAAATTTTTCTGACTTGATTATTTTTAATTATTAAATAATTCAACATTTATCGTTTATTAAACAATGATTGTTTTATATGAATTAATTATTGTTTAGTGTTAATATAATTGTAAATTAATGTTAAATTATGTGATTGTTGAATATTGATTCATTAAACATTTTTCTGGCTTAATTATCTTGATTATTTTAATAATTAAATAATTTAAAATTTATCGTTCATTAATTATTGATTGTTAAATATTAACCCAATTGTAAATTAATGCTAAAAATCAATGTTACATTAAATGACTGTTTAATATTAATTGATTAAACATTTTTCTTACTTAATTATTTTGATTCGCCCATTTCCCAATGCCAACATTTTTGAAGCTTGTGATTTTTTATGAATTGCAATAACTTGATCGCTTGATTTTCAACAAGAATTACAAATCATTTTCTAAATTTACGAAATTTCGAATTGGAAAAACGTTTCGACATTTGAATGATGGAATATTTATAACTGTAATTATAACTTTTCTCGTCGTTTCTCAAACAAAAAAATTTTCAAGTTTCGATTGCTTCTTGAAATTTCTCAAAAATAAAAAAAAATTGATAATTGGAATTAATGAAATAAGGTAAAAATCTTACCAAATTCTCAAGGATAAAATGTACTTTCGATAGCTAAAATGGTTTAGCACTACTTTTGAAAATGTGCTCCAAGCGTTTATATACTATTAGTCTCTTATCGCTCATCCTGTGGTCAACCAAATCCCATCTGTACGAGATAAAAAAAAAAAACAATCTCCCGTCCGATGAGAAAAGAAAAATAAACAACAACCGCAATTGATTCAAAAATATATATTAAAACTCGGACAGTGGCGTCGATTGAATTCCTCAACATCCTTATTTACAACATCACCAACGTGTCGTCAATTGTTTAAATATTTCCTTTTTACAAACAAAAACGATTATTTGAGTTGGAATTCTCAACTTGAGCATTTTCGGCAACGACTCATTATGTATTTTAAGACGGAAAATAATGAATGGCATGGAAATGTTACATTCAAACATCATCTTTTATTGTAAAACTCGGCTTCCCACTTATTCTTGTAGAGCAAGTAAAGCTCCATCGCGGCTCGCGCGTCTTCCACGGAATTGTGCTCCCCCTTTTGAATATCGACTCCCAAAATTTCAGTGGCCAACTTTTTTAAACTCGGCGTGTTTCCTTTGGAGATCTTTTTGAAGGGCTTGTACCTCGAAGTGTCCCTTATCAATTTTTTCGGGTGCGACAGAAAGAGCACGCTGAGATCATTTTTCAAAGCGTGCCCAACGAGAATTCGGTTGCGCAAAATTTCGGCCACTTCCTTTTGGACCGTGGAAAATTCTTCGGCGTTCTCCAAATCGCTCGGACGAATGCCACTCACCCACGTTCTGTAATTGGTGATCTTCTCCGTCGGCTTGACGTACTTGTCGTAAATGCTCACCCCGAAGCGGTTCACGATGGAGACCCTCGCGATCATGCTGTCCGCGCCGTCGTTGCCCGTGCCCACCATCTCGCAATCCATCGCAATGTGTTTCGTTATCGTGGAATCCGTGCTTCTCCTTGGAGGTAAGGGACCCCCACCAATTTTGGCCATTTTTTCAGAACCCGTTTCCTGAAAATTAAACCATATAAAATCTCACCTACCTTTAAAATACATTTCAACAGCAAACTTTTCATCACTGCTAATGTGATATTCAAAACTTTCCAAAAATTTCATCAACTGGTTTGCAAGGGACCCCAGAAACCTGATAAAAAAACTAACATCCAAGTAAATCAGAAAATGAGTTTCATTGCATCAATAACTATTTCGTAATATTGATTTTATTATTTACCAACATTACATTCATTATATGACTAATCTATATAATCGAATTTCATTTGATAAATCATCAATTTGTCCAATCAATTATTTACTATAACAGTTAACAAAATTTTATTTTTAATAATTTCATCAAATATAAAGAATTTTCATTAGATACAATAGAATGTAATAATTATATACTATATCATTATTGTATTCATTATATTATAAATCAATTTAATTAAACTCGATTGAAAAAATAATCAATTTAATTGATTATTTACTGTACTTTTGTACCTCAAGTTTCAAATGTTTGAAATTAACCAAAAAGGAAAAATATATGAATTTTCAGAAAAAAACAACTTTTTTGCTTCTTTCAAGGAATTTTCAATCAGAACAGCAAACTTTATAACCCCTCAAAAAAATATTCAACACAATCTTTTCCATGACGAGAAATCAGGAATTTATATATTTTTTCTCTTTTCCTTCAATTTCAAACGTTTGGGACTTGAGGTACATTTGTAATGAATAATTTAAAAATTTGTCATTTAATTAATTCATTACAAAAAGACAGAATTTTCATTGAGTCAATTTCATAATATAGATAAAATTTTTCAATTAATATACCCACTTGGAAATTAAATTCCGTTTTCTTTCTGGCAACCTTGGCGCACACCACCAAAATGAATTTTTTTTTTTAAATACTGCAATTGTTGAAAAATAGACAAGAAAAATCTAATATCAAAATTTTAGATTTTGACTAATTTTTTAAATTCCTTCTTTTCATCAGTTTCGTCAGCCACATTTGGTTTTTTTGTTTGTTTATTTTTTTTTTATCAATTTTCAACAATTGATTTTACTCGGAAAACGGATGAAAGAAAACAAATTGAATAATTTTTATTATTATAAGTTACGATAATGAAAACATTCAATAATTGTGAATATAGTTTTTTTTCAGCCACGTTGACAAAAAAAAACCATGATGAGTAGTAAAAAGTAGCTGCAGTTTTATGAAAATGAAACTATAGATTCATAGCTATAGAATTAATACTGAGAACGATAAAGATATCTGAGCCGTCAAACTGTCAATCAGAGTTTAAGCAATGCTCCGTTTATTGCAATGCAAATTATTAATATAATTTATAGTAAGCATGGCAGAAAAAGTTTAAACTCTCAGTAAAAATTATTTACTTATGTAATTTGACCATATTTCTTTATATAAAAATAACATTAAATATGTAAAAAATTATAATCCTTAATAAAAATTAACAACTTGAATAATTTGACCATATTTCCATATAAATAAATAATATAGAATATAGAAAAAATTATAACCCTTCACACAAAAACTATCAACTTGGATAATTTCTTGGCCATATTTCCCGATAAATAAATAACATGGCATTTCTTGGTTTTTTGTAAATAATTTGCCTTTTTTGTACAAATAATCCTAGTTTGTCTTAATTTATAATTTCTAAATTAATTTAACTTGTCAATCAATAATTCGTTCTCAGCTACTCGTTGGAAATATTTTTCCAAGTCAAAAAACCTTTGAAATTCTTCAATTGTAAGCAGAATAAAAGAAAATCATGAAATAGTATTACGAGTGGTTTTGGTTTGTAACCAAACCTTTATTATAAGTTATAGGCTATTTGAGCGGTTGATGAGGGCTAAAGACAAACTTGTAAGAGACAGATAGAGTGGCAACTCCATATTTTCTATCTCTTACCACTTTGTTTTTTGCTCTCAAACGCTCATTTTTAATTAAGAAATTTAACATTTGCCCTTAAGTGAATTTGTGACCTTTCTTAAACCAACTGCAATGTTTCACGATATTTTCGTTTTTATCAGAATTCTCTGCTAATTTAAAAAAATATATATCATGATATTTTCATAAATGATTTAAAGCTTTTTTAATTAATTTTCAATAATCTCAGGTGTTTTTCAGTCTATGAATAAATAAAATATTCAGTACTTTTTTGCTAATAATATGACAATTTTGTAAATACCTCAGTGCAACGTTTTACAATACTTTCATTTGTTTTGAAATTCTCTGCCATTTTTTAAAAATATACATCAAGATATTTTCATACATAATTTAACGCTTTTTCAATTATTATTTAAATTATTATATATATTTTGCATATATATACAGGGTGTCCCAGAAATCACCGGAACAACCGTTAACAGTGAATTCCTTATTGAATTTCGAAACGATTTTTCCTTTGCCGTTTTTTGAAAT
>JAPYZL010071318.1:0-14544 GCA_030522825.1 Platygaster orseoliae | reverse complement strand
TTTCAATGAAAGTTTATTCCTTTATGACAATCAAAATCACTAGAGGAGTAATTTTCTTCTTTCCTCATTCCATAAGTTTCTCATGATAACGAGTTTCCTCATAATTTTAATTACTGATTAATATTGTTTAATCAGTTATGACAGCTATTCATAAAACGTTTTTTATAGTAGGTACACGCCTTTGTCACACAGTGACTGTCAATTTTTGACGGAAACAATTGTCACACACACGCAGTGACAATTGTCAATTTGGCAACATTCAGCAACATTTGAGAAAATTGTTTACTCATCGTTTGTCATCGTTGCTCATCGTTCACGAGTGAAAAATTAAAAAATAACGCAAAAAGATTTTTCACGTGAGTATTATTCGAAAGCGGATTTTTTTTTTTCGTTTCAGTTTCATTTTTGTCGTTTTGGGAGAAGTTGGAAAGTTTTCTAACTTTTTAGGTTGTGAAATTGAAAGTAATTTGAGTGAAAATTTGGTTTTTCAGGATTGGAAGGTAAATTGGTTTTGAGAAATTTGATAAATGGATAGATTGTTGAGACTAGGAGGAGGAATGCCCGGGTTAAATCAAACTGCACCTCCAACGGATGCTCCGGTTGTTGACACTGCTGAACAGGTTAATTTTTCATACTGTTTTTTATTCAATGTTTTCGATTTTTTACATACTATGTATTTGATTTCAATTTTGTTCATTTTCTTTTATTTTTCTGCCCTATTTTATATCATTTTGTTCATTATTTTAATTTTTTTCAACTTTTTTAATATTTCTTGAATTTATTCTATATAATTTTGTTTATTCCTAGTTTTTGCATACATTTTTATATGATATAATTTATCCTTAGAAAATGAAAAATTTTTGGTTCTTTCTGTATTATTAGACAAATATTTTTTCAGCTTTCAAGTAATTTAAAACGTAAAAAAATTTTTTTTTAAAAAGACAAAATTTTTTATCCAATTTCTTGTTTTTATTCATATTACTTATTTTATTTGATTTTTTAAATTTTCTTTTATTTTTGAAAACATTTTTCAATATTTTTATTCTTTTTATATTACGTTATTAATTGACATTACAGAATTTTTGCACACATTTTAAGCATTATAATTTATTTTTGACAAATGAAATTTCACATATTTCTGCAATGTTTTACAATGGGTGAAAATTAATCCTCTTTTTGCTATCAAGTTATTTAAAACGTAAAATAAATTTTTCAAGAGAGACGACATTTTTTACACAGTTTTGATATAGTTTTTTGTTTGAATACATATTACTTATTTATTTATTTTCTTTAATTTTCTTTTATTCTTAAAAACTATTTTTTGATATTTTTGTTTTTCATTTTATATTATTTTATTTATTGACATGACAAAATTTTTGCATGCATTTTTATACAGTATAATTTATATTTGAAAAATGCAATTCTGTGTTTTTCTGCAATGTTTTACAATGTGTTACATTTATAACTGTTTGCTTTTAAGTAATTTATAACGTAAAATAAATTTTTTGAGAGACAAAATTTTTTATAGTTTCTTATCGAATGTTTTTATTTTTATCTATATTATGTATTTGATTTCATATTTTTCATTAATTTTTTTCCTGTTTTATATCATTTGTTTATTATTTTAATTTTTTTCAACTTTCTTAATATTTTTAGAATTTCTTCTATATTATTTTGTTTATTCCAAGTTTTTGCATATATTTTAATACGATATAATTTATTCTTGGAATATGAAAAATTTTTGAGCTTTTCTGCAATGTTTTACAAATATTTTATTAGCTTTTAAGTAATTCAAAATGCAATATAAATTTTTTTAAAAAGACAATATTTTTTATACAGTTTTTATAAAATTTTTTTGTTTTCATGCATATTACTTATTTAATTTAATGTTTTTTTTCTTTCATTTTTTAAAACATTTTTTTTATTGTATGTTCTTCACTTTATATTATTTTATTTATTGACATCAAAAAATTTTTGCATGCATTTCAATGCAGTATAATTTATTTTATTTCATAAAATGTATTTTTAGTTTCCAGATGTTTAAATAACTTTGAAAATTTAGTTAACTTGTAATGAAAAATAATTGATCAAAGTGCAGTATAAGACTTAACAATATTATAAAATAAAGAATTGAAAACCGAAGGAATTATTCAACTTAAAATTTCAAATATTTTCAAAAAAATCACTAAATTTATGAAGAATAACAATTTTTTAAAATTTCTATGTGTTTTGAAAAATGTCTAATTTTCAGGTTTACATATCCTCTTTGGCATTGTTGAAAATGCTCAAACATGGAAGAGCCGGGGTACCAATGGAAGTCATGGGTTTGATGCTCGGCGAATTCGTTGACGATTACACAGTTCGCGTCATCGACGTTTTTGCGATGCCACAAACTGGAACTGTAAATTATCCACAATTTGAACAATATGGAAACTTCAAGTTTTTTTTTAATTCTGAGAAAATTTAAGTTCACAAATCTTTTAATAACAAAAAAATGTTCATATAATTCCAAAATCCAACTATGAACCACAAAAAAAATTCATTACTATTATTCAAACAAACATGTTGATATTACGTTCATATAAGGTCCAGATAAGGTACAAATCACTTTCATGCAATTTTCGTTCATTTTTTCAGGGTGTGAGCGTAGAGGCAGTGGACCCCGTGTTCCAGGCAAAAATGTTGGACATGCTGAAGCAGACAGGACGACCAGAAATGGTTGTTGGCTGGTACCATTCGCATCCTGGTTTTGGTTGCTGGTTGTCAGGCGTCGATATTAATACTCAGCAATCGTTCGAGGCACTGAGCGAAAGGGCAGTCGCAGTCGTTATTGACCCAATTCAGTCCGTCAAAGGAAAAGTTGTCATCGATGCTTTCAGACTGATCAACCCCAACATGATGGTAAACAATTTTAAAAAACAATATTGACGTAGAATTACATCTTAGCATTTTAGTATAGTAGGGTGGTGCAACAAAAAACGAGCCTTATGAAACGGTAACGTTGTCGTTGCATAAGGCCCAAAATATTTTGGGCCCTAGAAGTGAGCCCCGAATTTAAGGTTTCCAATTCATCAGGCCTAAAGTCACAAGGCCCAAATTACTTTTTCGGCTTTCTGGATTGGGCCCAAATTATTTTGGGCCTTCTGGATTGGGCCCAAATAGTGAATCCTAAATTTCAGGTTCCCAATTCACAAGGTCCAAATTATTTTTGGGCCTTCTGCATTGGACCCAAATAGTGATCCCAAATTTCAGATTCCCAATATATCAGGCTCAAATTATTTTTGGGCCTTCTGGATTGGGACCCAACACTGAGTCCTATTTTAGGTTCCCAATTTATCAGGCCCAAAAATAATTTGGGACTTATTAATTGGGTCGTAGTTGACAAGGCCCGATTTAAGTTAATTGAATTTGATTAAATATAATTAGTGGAGGTATTTTTTGAGTTAAAACTTGTCATTTATTGACGTAGTTCTAAGTTTTTTGATTTCAGATCATTATTAATTGATGACAATCGAAATAATGTGTATGAAAACATGAAAATTTGTTTATTTTTAAACTTTTTTTTGCAGGTTTTGGGCCAGGAACCACGTCAAACGACGTCCAATCTCGGACACTTGCAAAAACCATCAGTTCAGGCACTTATCCACGGTTTGAACCGCCATTATTACAGTATTAGCATAAATTACCGTAAAAATGAGCTCGAGCAAAAGATGCTTCTGAACTTGCACAAAAAAACCTGGATGGATGGACTCACGCTCAAGCAATACACTCAGCATAGCCAAGATAACGAAACCATCGTCTCCAACATGCTGGAACTCGCCAAAAATTACAACAAAGTCTGTGCAAATAATTTTTTTTCTTTATTTGATCATTTTTGTGTAATTTTATGAATTTGTGAGATAATATTATTTTGTAACATTTTATAATTCTTTGAAATTTAGGAATTTTATTTAATTTTGTGATTTAGTAAAAAATATGATTTTCTGAATTCGTGGAATACTAAGGTATTGTGACGTTTTCAAACTTTGATTTTGTGATATTTTGTTATTTAGAGACTTTTCGCGATTTTGTGCCAACTTCTGATTTTGTGAATTTATGGAAATTTGTTGCTCTTACAGATTTTTTAATTCAAAGAATTTCAAGAATTTAGAGAAATTTTTCTATTTCGTAATATTTTGAAATTTTATGACATTTTTTAGAACTTGAAAATTTTTTAGAACCACGAAAACCACGCGAACTATTGCACGAAAACATTACAGTGTGATGTTCTGTAATGTTCTATAATGTTTTTTTGCAAGGGAATATAAAAACTTTATAAAAATTTTTATTTCTATAAAAATAGTTTTATAAAAAATTTTATTTTTATAAAACAAAAGTTTATAAAGTTTTGTACTTTATGAATAATTTTATAAAAGTTTTATAAAATTAAAATTTTTCATAAAACTGTTTTATAGAAGTCGTAATTTTTTTGTAAAAGCAGTTTTATTAAACTAACATTTTTTTATAATTTTTTTTTAATCAGTTTTTAAGAAATTAATTTAAATTAAATCAGGTTAACAGAGTTTTTTTTATAAAGTATTTATAAAGATTTTCATAAAAATTACAGTTATTACGATTGAAAACGAAAACTGAAGATTTATGTTAAGAAATTAATGTACTTAGTAATAATTCATAAAGACTTGAGATTTTAATATTTATGATTCAGGTACATGAAGTTACTTTCAAAATTATTCATTGACAAAAAATATGATTCTCTTCACCATAGAATATTGTAATTATAGTTCAGTCTCGAATATAACACTTTGTAATAAAAATTTTTGTTATACTTTAGTATACTTATAAAAAATACTATAAAAATTCGACAATATTCTCTAGATCAAAGATTTTAATCTATGAGATAGAGTGAGTTTCACTTTGTGAAACTTTTTACGTCCTACCACAGTAAAAGTTTTAACTAGTATTGAGTATATGAGCTAAGCTAATTCTGGCCCCAGGTATTTGTGAAACTTCTTATGTCCTACGATAGTTCAATTTTTAACCGTTCATAGTAGCATTTTTCTTAATTTGAACATTTTGTGTACTTTTTTAACATTTTGTAATTCTTTTACATTTAGGAATTTTGTGGCATTGTAATCTAGCAAAAATAAAATTTTCCGAATCCATGAAATAATAGAGTTTTGTGACATTTTATAACTTTTTAATTTTGTGACATTTCAGTATTTAGTATCATTATGCGATCTCGTGCCAACTTCTAAATTTATTAATTCATGTAAATTTGTCATTCTTAGATATTTATAAATTTAGAAATTAAAAAATTTCGAGAATTTTGTTGATTCTGTAACATTTTGAGGCACTTTGTGATTTTGCGACATTTTTTAGAACTTTTAGATGGGATTTTAATCTATGATGAAACAGAATGAGATTTACTTTGTGAAACTTCTTATGTCTTATGATAGTACAGTTTTTAACTATTAATAGTAATATTTTTCTTAATTTGAACATTTTTTGTATTTTTCTTACATTTTCTAATTCTTTAAATGTTCAGAATTTCATTAAATTTTGTGATTTAGTAAAAAATATAATATTCCGAATTCGTGGAATAATAAGGTTATGTGACATTTTATAACTTAAATTTTGTGATATTTTGTTATTTAGCGACTATTTGCGATCTTGTGTCAACTTGTGATTTTGTAAATTCATGTTAATTTATCATTCTTAGAGATTTCTCAATTTAAAAAATTTCAAGAATTTCGAGAAATTTTTCTATTTCGTAATATTTTTAAATTTTGTGACATTTTTCAGAACTTTTATATGAGATTTTAATCTATGGTGAAATAGAGTGAGTTTCACTTTGTGAAACATTTTACGTCCTATCATAGTAAAATTTTTAAGTAGTATTGAATAGAAGCTGAGATGATTCTGGCCCCAGGTCTTTGTGAAACTTCTTATGTCCTACGATGGTACAATTTTTAACCAATGATAGTACTATTTTTTTTAAGTGAACATTTTGTTTACTTTTTTAACATTTTACAATTCTTTGAAGCTTAGGAATTTTGTGAAATTGTAATTTATTAAAAAATGCAATTTTCTGAATTCGTGAAAAAATAGAGTTCTGTGACATTTTATAACTATAATTTCATTTCAATATTTATTAAAAACAACTATTTTATTTATTAATAATTATTATTGTTATAATTCATGTTATATAATTAATTAATTATGTAACTAATATAAATAATATATATTATTATATATAATATAACTAAAATAATATAATTGTGTAATATATATAATATAAATAATATAAATAATAAAACTAAAAAAATATAATTAATAATATCTATTAATTAATGTTATAATTAATATTAATTAATATGAATGTATTTATTTTCATGTAATTTATAATTAAAATAAAACTATTATTTCATTTCATTTCAAACATAATTTCATTACAATAACATTTCAGGTACTTTTGTAACATTTTTTAATTTTTTAAAATTCAAGAATTCTGTAAAATTTTGTAGTTTAGTAAAAAAAAGTAATTTTCTGAATTACTTTTAATTTTTAACTTTTTTGTTAATTAATTTTCGTTATTTAGCGACATTTTACTATCTTGTGTCAACTTATGATTTTGCAAATTTACGTAAATTTGTCACTCTTAGGGAATCATCAATTAAAAAAATCTCTACATTTCAAGAAATTTTTGGATTTTGTAACATTTCAAAATTTTAAAGCACTGTGATTTTGTGACATTTTTTAACTTTTTAGATGGATTTGAATCTATAGTGAGATAGAATGAGTTTCACTTTTTAGTGGGTTTTATTTTGTGAAACTTCTGATATTCTACCATAGTAAAATTTATAAATAGTATTAAGTATATGAGCTTAGCTGATTCTGGCCCCAGGTCTTTGTAAAACTTTTTATGTCCTACGATAGTACAATTTTTAACCATTAAGAGTACCATTTTTAACTGTAAAGGACTAATTTTGATACAGTAGATGAGCTAAGCTGGTTCTGGTCCATTGCTGCCCGAAGCCAGAACCAGCATAGCTCATCTACTCGATATTTCTTAAAAATGGTTCTATGGTAGGACATAAAAAGTTTCATTTTGTGAAACTTTTTGGTTAAGGTTGACTAAGTCAGTGGGATAAAGTTTTTTGTTATTGTATTTTACATTATTTATTACTTATTTTATTTAATGTATAATAACACTTTTTTTTCAGTTTCAAAATCAATTTTGGTTCACCATTATTATTTATTGTTTGTAATTGGGAATAATTTGTTTTCAGGCTCTAGAGGATGAGGAGAAAATGACTCCGGAGCAGCTGGCTATAAAAAATGTAGGAAAACAGGACCCGAAGCGTCATTTGGAAGAAAAAGTCGATGATCTCATGGCTTCGAATATCGTTCAGTGCTTGGGAGCTATGTTGGATACCGTTGTCTTCAAATGAACGCATTCCTTTCATTTTGTTATATTGGCAATTTAATTAACTCGAATTGAATTTTATAAATAACTCTTTTTTAATATATTCGAATTTGTGGCTTCATTCACCCGTTGTTCTTTTTTTTTTTTTTAATGCTATCTGAAAAATTCATGTATTGGCTTGACAAGTAATAAAATTTTTTTTTTATTTTTGTGCATCGTGTTACTTTCTTGGCGTCTTTCAAAAATAAAGAATTATGTTTTTGACATTGAAGATTCTTCAAAATAATTAAGAAATTTATTTCACATACAATTATATTACAATAAGTATATTACATCATATAACAGTAATTATAAATATTGACAATCGTCGTACGAAGAAGTATATTTTGATTTTAAAAAAAGCCTGGAAAATATTTTGGATATGACTTGATTTTTCCCATATACAACAAAAAAAATCTTTTTTCAAAGTCTTTACTTTATCATATCACATTTTAACCACTAAAACTTTAAATTTCAGAGTTTAAATAAAAACAATAAGTTATAGAATCTCACAAAATGTTCGTATATTTTGTAAATTGTGTTAATTATCATATTGTCAACAATTTTATGATATTTTTTTTCATTTTTCAATAAAAAAAAAGAAAAAATTGGAAGAGTAGTAGAAAATTTCAAACTCTGGACTCCAAAAGTTGTATTACTTTAAATTCCAGTAACAAGATCGTTAAAGATTAAAAATTTATCAAAAAAATATAGTGTTCAAAAATTTACAAATCAGAACTATAAAAAAATGACACACTATTGATTTGGTTCATCTAAATAAAGTTTTAGTTCAGATAAACAATTTTTGTTTCAGTCAAAAAAAATGTAAGTTTCTGCCAACTTGAATTTGTTTGTCCGAATTAAAAATTTATTTAATGAAACCAAATTGGTTTTTCAGTGTAAGTTTGTCTAGTAAAAGGGTCTTGAACTCCGTATTGCAAATAATACTTGGCGTTGAGGTTCGTGAAAATGTACGGGTTCTTTTTCGTGGGGCACATCATGGTTTCGAAAATTTTGGGCAGGCCGCGCGTGACTTTTTTGGCGCTCATCATGTCGTTCCAAAGCATGTTCGCGGCTGAAAAGTGAAAGCAGATCAGAAAGTTAACGAGTTAGTTCATGAACCCTAGTAACTCTGTTTTTTATAAACTGATTTTATAAAAACTTTATAAAAAAATGTCAGTTTTGTAAAACTGTTATTATAAAAAAATACCGATTTTGATGAAACAGATTTATAAAATTAAAACTTTTCATTAAACTATTTCTAAAAATCGAAATTTTTTATAAAGTATAATGAAATTGATTTATAAAAATCACAGTTACTAGGGGAAACAGCGCCAATCAAATAAAAATTTTTTCAATAATGACCTAGAGCATGTCCTCTCTGAGAAAAATGGAAACAATCGTACGTGACAAGCGAAGAGTCTATTTTCGGTGCGTTCATGGGATCTGCATTTGGGGAATTGAAGTTTTTGGTAAATGGCTGCATAACAACTGTGAAATCTTGGCTTTTGTCGTACCTGAAGTTGTTTCACAAATTTTTGTAAGTTTTTCTACTCTTGGAAATTAGTAAAATCAGGGCCGGATTTAGGAACTTGAATCCCCGAGGCAGTTTCAAAAATTGCTCCCTCCCCCACACACTCATCTTCTCCGAAGAAAAAATTGAAGTTCACTGGAGAATTATATGATTTTTGAGTCTTTAATATAAATTAACGAAAATCAGAAAAGAGAAAAAATGTAGAAAAATTGTTGAAATGTCAAAATTCGGAAAATTTTAGCAGATTTTGTTCCCAATCCAAGAACTCAGTGTGTATTAAAAAATTTTAAGTAGTATTGAGTATAGATAGGAGCTGAGCTGATTCTGGCCCCGGGTTTTTGTGAAACTTCTTATGTCCTACGATAATACATACATTTTTTAACCATTAAAGTACCATTTTTAACTGTAAAGGACTAATTTTAAATCCTAAAAATAGAAAATAATAAAAAATAAAAATAATAATCCTAATAATAAAAAATAAATAAAAAAATAATAAATAATAAAAGAATTAATTTTAAATATTTTTATTATAATTCTGAAATTTTCAAGAAGACTGACATTCTGGAAATTCAGTATATTTTGTGAAATTTAAATATTCAAGCAATTTTCAACATCGTAAAATTGTGATTGATAAAGAAAATTGAAAAAGTCAGACATTTGAAAACTTCGAAGATTGAAAAAATTTACTCATTCTTATAAGTATCATTCATTTTCCTCAATGATTACTAAAATTCAAAAATTTCGTCTCATTTAATTAACATATTTTTCAAAAATAGCACTTTCGTAAGTCATAAATTATTAACAGTTCGAAAATGCTTAGAGTTGGAAAATTTTAAGATATATGGAAATTTTAGGCGTTCTAAAAATTTAGTTCTAAAAATAAAGTCATACATTATTTATACTTCGAAAATGCTTAGAGTTGAAAAATTTTAAGATACATAAGCGTTCTGAAAATCGGAGACAAAAAATGGTCGAAAATATTTAATAAATTCATGAAAATTTAGTAATTATATTAATAAAGATGTTTCAATAGTTTCAGCAATTTGACTTCGAAAATTTCAGTTATTCCAATTGTTATTCAGTTATTCAAATTTTAACATTCCGTTAAAATTTGAATAATGTCGAAAATTTTGGAAATGTTAAGCGTTTTTTTATGGACCTCAAAATAAAAATTTATAATCCTGTAGAACTCGTTGATCAAAGTTAAATTACCACATGAAGGGCTAAAAAGTTTATAACATTTTATAAAATTCAAATAAACAATTTGCATTCTCAATTAGAAGAATTACTTATTATACTATCAAATTTGTTATGTTGCAATGTTATCATGAAACTAATTTATGTTGCTACATTTACCAACAAAATAAGCAGCAAATCCTTACATTAATTATTTAAATGTTGACATCGCTGTTAAATAATTTTAGTTCATGAACTCGTATTTTCTTATGCACTCAGTATTTTTGATAAACATCTCCCATTTAGGTTCGTTTTCGACCATCGTCAAAATAATATAAAATATTATTTTCAAAAATTACCTGCCGGATTGCACCAATTTTTCCACAGCTTGTTGATACAAATGAGACATTACCGAAGCTCGTACTTGAGGACTTTGTTGTGGAAAACTCGCGTTTCGAAAGTGCATACAAGCGCAATATAGTGGATGCAGAAAATTGCACATCATACTCTTAAGCCCAACTCGCACTGAAACCGTGACGTCTGGAAATCGTGATGATTTGCAGCATCAGTTATATTTGTTTTTCTAATGAAATATTACAAAAACTAAGATTATATCTATCTATTCAAAGTTCGCTACCAATTGTTGGTACAAGATTGACCATTGTTCGTGGCAAATTTCTCCGAAGAAAGTCCAAAGTTCGGCGTAGGTGAAAAGCGTGTTTTTCCGGCGAAAATTTGGCTGGTTTATAACATTGAGCAGAACAAATATCGTTTGCACCAAACATTATCGTTATAAGCTATAAAAAAAAGGCAATCGTGCATTTTATTCATTTTTAAAACAGTCTAATTACAAGACATGAAATGAAAAATCAATGTAATAGAACGTTAACTTACCTTCCAATGATTGTGAAAATCGATCTTTGGATCTTTCCTGATTTTGTTAACCAAGAGTTTTGCCTGGTATAGCGCATCTTTAACGGAAACATATTGTTTAAATATGGGTTATTTCGATATAGAAAATTAAATGTTCTGATTTTCAATTTCATTCACCTTCTGACGCAGATACGGGATATGCTAAATTAAGTCTTGCTTTTGGAGAAACAAACTCACTCGTGCCTAGTGAAAAACCTGTCAAATTTGGGTTAAATTCCTGGAAAGTAAAAAAATATAATTATGATTATTATGATTATGATTATGATTATTTTATGATGATTATTATTATTATTGATGTGAAGGTTTACGATTGTAGTTGCTAAAACTACCTTAATGATGTTGGGAAGAGTAAAATATGTTCTCCAATTTTCCTGTCCACCAACTGCCCAACTGACACCTCGTGCTTCAATAAAAGCTCCAACCGCAAATTCTTCTAAAGCTCCACTGGCAGCCATCAATGAATCACTGAAATATTCGCATTTATTTCCTAGTGATCTATAAGGTTACCTTTGAAAGGCAAACTGGTTGCAATGTTGAATTTTGGAAAGCAGAAAATGTAAAATAGAAGGAAAATTCTCAATCAACAACACATTTTTTGAAAGTTATTTGTTTATTCATTTATAAATAATTGCTTCCAAATACGGAATATGTTATACGATTTGAAATACATCGCAATTTCATAATTATTAAATATTATCATAACCATTACTGATTTTTTAACTACCTCTTTGATTTTTCGGAATTCGTGAAGATTTGAAATAATTGAAGCCTTGAAATTTAGGTGTAACCCTAAAAAAAGTTTGATGTAATCCTGACGAAAGTGTAATGTAATTTTTTAGGCTCAAAGTTAAAAAAATAAATGATTCAATTAATGTGATTTATACAGACAAATTTGTTTTTAAAATTTTTCTACTTCTGGTATCGTATATTAAACATACATAGTCAGGCGCGGATTTACCGTACAAGCGGCATAGGCAGTCGCCTAGGGCGGCAAGATTTGGGGGGCGGCAAATTTCTGGTGATAAATCTCTAAAAAAAAAAGGTTATCAAATTTTTTCATTGCTTATGACCTTTTTTTTTAGGAAATTTATTATGCTATGTTTCAAAAGGGGCGACGTTTCATCCACTTGCCTAGGGGCGGCATGGAAGGTAAATCCGGCCTTGTACATAGTTGTTTTTATTTTTTTTTTTTTCAAATTTCTGTGTATAAAGTTTAAGAAAAAGCTAAAAAAGTTTTTAATCTGAATCACGGAAATAAAAAGCTCTTTTTTATTTTCATATTATTTCCATCATTTATAGGAACGTTCATACAATTTCTTCATGACACGTTTTTTTTATTTTTCTTAAAATTGTAAAGTTTGCCAATTGAGGAGTTTTATTCAAGAAGGGCATTAGCGCGCGAAACCAGATTGAACTCTGCCGTACAAAGCATAAACGTCGTTAACTACATTTGACCGTAGAGGTTTTTTTGCCCTGAAATATCAAGGAAAAATAAACCTTACGATCGAATGTGGTTAACGACGTTTATGCTTTGTACGGCAGAACTATTGTCCGAACTCGTGACGTCATGTTAGAAAATTGAAATTCAGAAACACGAAAAACAAAAAATACCAATCGATTAGGTCTTGAAAAATCAACTCAAGTCTACATTTACAACTTTAATCTATATCTGTAAGTTTTCGAGAAAAAATTAAAATTGCTCATTTTTGTGATCGAAAAATCAATATTTTTCAATATTCAACTCGCTGCGAATGATTTGTTATTCATCGGAACTGCGTATTTGATAGCAATTCTTATTTGTGGAGCTTCATCAGCGGAGACGACAGTGTTGATAAAGCGATAAAAAATTGAATAACAATTAGTTTCTTTTTAATCCGAAGAAAAAACCATGTTTTTTTGGTCACGGATCAAAAAATGTCTTTGAGTCGCAGTTTGTCGCAGTTTGAGCTGCGACAAAGTTTCCACGTCCTCGTCGACCGCTAAAGTTCTAACGTTACCCGACCTCGGTTGATTTCTTGATATGATTTCCCGAGATTTGGACGTTTTAAAGTTTAGTTTTTTATCTGCTGCCAGGAAAATTACTCAATTTGAATGGAAATTTGATTTCTTGTGAATTGAGTTGTAGAAATTTATACAGCAATGATCTACAAAAATACTGAATAATAAATATCCTGAAAAATGTTATCAATACAAAAAAAAATCTGCTGATGGATACATACTTAAAAACATTTATTTATACTGATGGATTAAAACTATATCTAGATGCGAGTATAATTTTCTTGTAGTATTTCATATTTTTTTTTTTTGCTTCATTCTCAACTCTTCTCTTATAAAAATGAAAATCACTCAGGCTATGTATTTGTTGGAATCGGACATATTTTTCTCTTCATTTCCTGGAACTGAGCCGAATTATTCTAAGAATTGAGCAGAATTGAGGGAGATGAGTGACAAATAACCGTCGCCTGCCTGCGCGTCTTTACTGATTGGCCCGGTTGCCAGGAGCCCACCAACGATATTCGATATTCGTTCCTCAACCCCTCTGCTGCTGCTTCTTCGCGCCCCTTCTTCTGTACTCTTCATCTCATACCAAGAAAAAAAATACAGGCGAAAGTTATATCGTGGATTTTAAGTGAATTTTTTTCGCGCGTTATTTTATTAAACTTAATTTTATTTTTTTTATACTTTATTTTTTATTTTTATTATACTTAATTATTTTTTATTTGACTACATTTAATTTGAGTTAATATTTAATGTATGGTGTTTACGGCTCGGGTATTAAATATTTTATTAAAATAGTTTTCGCGCGAAATTCTAAAATATACAGCGTGTGTCTCTTGAAACAAACTACGGAAAAAGTGCATAAGTGGTCCTTAAGCGTTAACGGAAACTTTTTTTTGAGATCCAGACTGACTGTACAGGTCAAGGCGATACCTGATCCTAAAATGATTTCCGTTAACGCTTAATGATCATTTATGCACTTTTAATCACAACCTGTAGTATAACAAACTTGTGAATATGGAAAAAATCACTTGTAAAGCAAAAGAAAATGCAACATTACACGCTGTATTTTCTACTGCGCGCCGATCGCCGAGGCTCCTGTGGACGCGCTAGTGCGGCGCACGATTGAAAATTTTCCAAGTCCAAGAGTTATGATGATCACTAAAATTTTCTTTCGAAAATAGCAGCTCAAGTGTATTTAGAAAAACTTTTTTTCCCGATCTCGATCCGAGGTTGAGAAGTTAAAAAATTATTCAATTGTTTATCAAAAAAAATTTTTTTTAAGGTATCACCGTCGAGTCGCTAATTTTATTTAGGATTTTGCTAAAAAAAATCAGATATGAGCCGAAAAGTGTCTAAAGTGTATCTGCAAAATTTCAACTCAAACTACCGTACCGTTTTTTCAAAAAAAATTCGCAAAGTTTACATTAGTTTATAT
>JAPYZL010071309.1:0-10646 GCA_030522825.1 Platygaster orseoliae | reverse complement strand
TTCAACTCGCGCGCTTGAGCACTCGCTGCCGCTCGTGCCCAAATGCTCGCTCGTAGAATCATTCCATTCCTCCCTTGTAGCATAAATATCTATTTTAGAAAAAGGGGCCCCCACAACCTTAATCCAGCCCTGACAACAACTATCAGATATAGAAACTTCGAAAAACATACTGATATGAAAACTTAACATCACATGGATCTCTAAATCTTGAGCATCAAACGCTACCTTCGCCCTGTGTTAATAAGATACCGGGAATTTCATCATTTCCCCAAAACAGTGTTATTTCTTCTAGCGATACACAAATATGGGGCAAAATTCTTCCACGAAGTTTTTGTTTTTTTTTAAGAACAAGTGTTCAAGAGTAACTTTTTCAAAAAATATTGCAGATTTTTGCCTAAAAATCGAAATCCACAATTTTTAGAAAAAATTGCAACTTCCTCAATAAAGTTCCATTTTAGTCTGAAAATAAAACTCAAATATATGCGTGAATCAAACTTTTAATTTTTGATGGTGACACTTCAAGATTTTTTTTTTATGTTTCGGCCATCTCTAACGATTACAACGACATAAATAAATCAAAAATCGATTGAAATTTGAAAATTTTATGATATTTTTCGTAAATATGGTTTTTTTTCATGAAAATTGCTATTTTCACTAAACTTTACCGCTTTTGAGGCACTGATGAATTTTCTTCGATTTAGTTCAAATTTTGGCATTCTTACTTTTTTTACATTTGAAAACTTTAAGGGGGGTGCGTCAATCGCTAAGTCTATCGGTAGAAAATCAATGTTACTAAGGATCACCCCACTACTCATGAAGTACTGCATAAAAATTATCCAGGTACTGAACCAATATTTTTCACGAAAGTTTGAAAAAAAAATAAAGAAAATCGCAGAAATTCAGTACTTTTCCAATATAAGAGAATTTTTGTACGAGTCCGAACGGTATTATGTAAAATAAGCGAGAAATTAATCATTTTCAGCAACGTATCTCCGCTTCTGAAAATTCTTCTTATGAATATTTGGTTTCTCGGAGTCAAGGAATAAGAATTATAGATTTGGATTATGAGGTGATTAAAATTTATTTTCTTCAGAGTTTTCGGTCACAGACTATGACCTTCTTCAGCGATGTTACAATTTCGTAGATAAGTGAAATTTCAATTTTAAAAAATTTCCTTGGAGATATCATGTTTTTACAATCTTTTATTTATGATGGTTGGTCTAAAAATTCCATATTATATTAGAAAAATGCAATATTTTCTAGGTTTTTGGTATCTTGACTTCAATGTTACTGCATAAATATCGATTCAGTGACTTGACAAAATTCTTGAAATTTTTTTATAACCATGGACAACAATTTTCCGCGTTGAACTAATTTTTAAAAAGATTTTCATGTCTGAAAAAAATTATATAATATCTTGTGGATGAAATTTTGAAAATTAATACAATCAAAATTTTACTCAATCTCTTTTAAACCCAATTCGTTCCTCAAAATTTGAAACAAAAAAGTTCTTACATAACAATTTTATACCTTCCTTCGAACTAAACTAAATTCACAGAAAAACCCAAAATAAATCAAAAAAATGTTTCCATTCAGGTATTTACTATCTTTTTTCCATGGGGGATTTAACACAAGCTGAAAAAATAAGCTAAATTTATGAAAACAAAAAACAACAAAAATCTCTAAAAAAATTACTTGCAACAATATGGCCTGGCTGACGATTTGATATCATGACTTTTTGTTTTGTTATATTTTTTTATAGTTGTCAATGCGATCATCGAACTAACTGTCGTAAACTTTTTTATGTTGATGAAACAAAAAAATCAAAACTTTGACAAGTTTTTTTTCGTATTCTGTATTACCCGAAAATATGATTATATTTGTTTGAAATTTAGATGGACGGATGCAGGTTAAACGACCTATTTTATTTACGCTGATGAAAGTTTGATATGATGGTTTTTACATGCCTGATTGAAACCATATTATTTCACTGGGTGAAAAAATTCGCTCCGACAATAGCCAAATATCGATCATCCCGACGCCGATAAATTCAAATGAATGCATGACGAAACAAAAAGCAGTTTTCAATTGCCGAAGCAAACGGCATCGATCACCCGGAGGTGGCTCCCGAATAAAGAGTTGGAGCGCGTGCTCTCTTCGGGACGGAATCGTGTATTAATAATGGCACCATTGAGAAGTGTCGAATGAGGGCTAAGTACCCTCGTATTTATTCATCCCGGAATAGGCACGGAAAGGAATAACACGAAGAGCCGCGATATTGAAGCGCCCGCGCATTCATACATGTATCGCTCGAGGGCGAAGATCCAGATTAGGCACGTCGTAGCCTCCGGCTTTTCTCTCGATTTTCCGTCTTTTTTTCCCTCGCCCACGTCAACCTCGGAAATTCCTCGAGCTTGGGATTATCATTTTTATCAGAACATTCGTTTTTTTCTTGTATTTTTGTTCCAATTTCATTCTTTTCTTCTTTTTAAGTATTTGGGGTTATTCTAAAATGAATTTTCAAAGTTGAAGAACTTATGTTTTCTTCAAATTTGTTCCAGATTTTTTTCTGAGATGAATTTGTACGTAGAGGGGAATATCTTAGATTTTCAGGTTGGAAATGGAAACAATTCCAATATCGCCAAATGACTGCTACCCAAAATGAGTAATATGATGGAAAGTTTCTTGTAATGTCTTAGTAGCATACTTAGAAATTTCAAAAAATTGCTGTTGCTTAGAACATGGAAACTTAAGTTTAAACTTTGAACATAATACAAACTATCCAAAGATTTAAGTTAGACTAAAATAATAAAAAAATTTATAGTTAATCGATTGGGTGGACATTTAAATCTTTGGTCATTACATTTTGTACATTATGGTGTCCTACCATAAAAATGTAAAATTTAATACCAACGCATTACAACTAAGCCCTGATTAAGCTAGTCTTCACCATGAAAACAGGATCAACAAAAGTTCTACGAAAGCCAGCTACAAAAAAGCTTCGAGAATTCCGAAAATCCATTTAGATACAACTTTCTAAAGCCTTTTTTCTAACTTCCTCCCCTCGATTTCGCGACTCTGACCCAATTGTCGCCGGAGACCTTGATCCTCATCGCGATGCTCCACGTTCGAGTTCATTTGTCCGCATGAAATGATCGTCAGCTTCTTTGCCATTCTCGAGAGAAGCAAGGTGCCCAGCTGAATTTGGAAACTCGATTAAAAATCGGGGAATCTTTTTCACGCTCGAGGGGTTTTCGAGGGCAACGCTGTTTTACAGCGATCGGCCTGGAACCGCGGCTCGTTGGATTAACGACGGTTTAAATAGCGACACGTTGCGGGTATGTTCCCAATTCGGCTATGGTTCCGAGGGCCTTGTTGGTGGTTGGGGGAGGCTCGCGTCGCCTTGTTTCCTCGTTACTCTATCCATTTAGTATAAGCATTACATTAATCAATAGTTACATTGAACAACACTTACGAAAATTCAAGTTAATCGACCGCAAATCGATATTCATTGGTCCAAGAACATTATCCTTCAATAATTCCGAAAAATTGAATGCTAAAATCGAAATGCAATAACTTTGCTCAGGAACACGTTTCCTGTAGAATTTGTAAAAATTAGACTTTTTTCTTGATAAAATACTTAACATTTCTACAATGATGAACGTAATGTGTAAAAATTGCGTTGTTAAAAACGCACCAACATTAACTAAAACTCGTTTAATTATTGAAGTTGCAAATCGAGATAACATTTCCTTGGCCCAAGATATTGAAATTAATATCGCCTAAAATAAACACAATTCCCAGTAACTTTGTCCTATTTCCCATTCACATTGCCAATCTGACTTTACAATAAAAATCTAACTCGACAATACAAAGTGTCGAGTCTTGAATTATGAATTGATGAAAATTTGTAAGCGAATGCTTGTACGTGAAACGCGCACGTCACGAATGAAACATTAAAACGACGTGGTTCTAAGTTTCAACAATGGCCTGAAATAAACTTCGTCTATTGGGTGATTGTGCGAATTTATGAAACGTATTGACGTTCAAACAAGCGCTTTGGGCTCCATTGTTTCAAATTTGACTGGCATTTTAAAGGCTTTTCGTATAGGGTAACAAAGTTTCCAGCAAAAATTTGTGGAGGTACTGAAATTCAAAACTAGAGGAAAACGTTGTTATCCATGACCAAGTGCTTTTAAAATTGGATATATGAAGAAAAAATGAATCCTTGTAAATATACGAATAAAAGAAAAATTCCAAAAACCATTGATGATATTTTTTAAATGTCTTCACTCGACAGTTGCCAAATGAAAAATAAAACTATTGAAAACGATGCAAATAAATATGGCTATAATTTAAAAGTCTCTCTTCACATGACGAATTATTCGTACTTTACCGCATTTGCAACGGAGAAAATTATTTATGGTTATGAATTACGCACCAATCGCATGAGAAAATTTCGTGAGTTATTTATGTTGGATCCACGTGCCATGAATCTCACGAAACTCGCGGTTGAAGATGCAACGAATCGAAATAAACGATCATTTCGCGCCGACTCATGCGGTTGCCTTGAATTACGTGCAAACGTGAAATGCACGTATTATGAAGTAATTAAAAAGCATGTTTACGAGGCTCCAATTAAAATTTTCTAGGTTCTTAGACAAAGTAATTATTTTACTGGGTGAAAGAGAAATCTTGGAACACACTTTTCAGGGTCTATAGTAGAATTGCTGTTCCTGGGATCGGTACATGAAGAAAGGATTTAGAAATTGCGAATGTTGTTCAATAAATTTGTTTTAGGAATTTAATTATAACAAATTGAGATATTGTTAATACTTTTATTGGATCTTAATTATTATGATCTTTTTTACGTGAACACATTGTTTTGAAAAGTCAAACAAAATAATATCTTTGCATGCTCAGTATGTTTATGTATATGAAAGGAAAAATTCACGTGTACTTTCAAAGAATCAAAACAACACACATCAATTTATTTTCTGCAAAATTTTCCATGTAATTTTACAATTAATTTACACAAAGTAGTGATATTCATTAGAAATTAATTTTATAGTCATCCTTGTTTTTAACCTCGTTTTAAAAATCCTGAGAAAATTGGATGAGTAGGTAACGATTTCAAAGGGTTTCAAACACTTTCGAGAAATATTAGGAATCCCTCGAAAATTCTAAACTCCCAAACTTTCAAGACAAACTTTGAAAGCTTGCTGGTATTTCGGAATATTCCTGGGAAACTCCACGAAGGCTACTAAGACTTCTAATTATTTTGCAAAATTTTGTAAGGTTACTATAAATTAGATCGTTTTGTGTAGGGTGTTTCATGATATTTTGAAATTGTTGAATATTGGTTTATTAAATCAAGGACTATTTTTTTATAATCTAAACTTATCGGGCAATTCATTAACTACATATATTTTAGGTGTCAAAAAACTTTTGTTTTCATACATAATTATTTAAGCATATCGAAGGTGTAGCCAGGAAAAATTATTGGGCGAGGACGATGTTAATAAAAAAAAAATTATTTTTAGTAGCATTTCAAGATCTTTTACATTCTGTTTTCAAGGGTAGAGTTTTTCAACTGTTATAAATATTAAAATCATTAACACTTTAGCATTTATACTTGCAAATTTTATTTTTCGTATTTCTCGAAATAAATTTTCTCAGTTAATCATCCGAAATTTTCTTGATTTTTAGGCAACAAAGTTAAAATTATCGCTATTTTCTAAAGAGTGGAATGAGGAAGTTAAAAATGAATTCAATTTCAGAATTTTTATAAATCTAACTTTATCCCGAAGTTTAAAATGTCTTATTTTGTGAATGTAAAAATATACAACAACTATGATTCATGATTGATAAATGATTCATAAATTTTATGTAGTTTCTTTTTTTTTTATTTTGTTGTCCCTTTTGATAACATTTTTTTTCTCATAAAAAATATTCGATCATCATCATAAAATATTTTACTTTGAAAATGTGCATTATCAAGTAATTAAAATTTCTAGTTTTTCAAAAGTAAATTTTTGTGATGAGAAATTCAATTTGTTCGTACGTGTTTTATATATTTATATCTTAAATTTGAATTTTTGAATATTTAAGTTATTCAACTTTTTGAATTTGAAACTGTGTCGTTTTAAATTTCAATTTTCTATAGAATTCAGTTTTTGTGATTTTCAATTTTTTTTCTAATGAGTGAAGTTAAGAATTCTGAATTAAGGTTTACTTCAGAAATTACGTATACCTAATATTGCTATTTAATTTCTAATCTCATCTTATACATGTGAAAGTATAAAGTATCTTGTTTTTTGTTATCTACAAATATAAACATTTTAAAAACTCTATCACACCGAATCATTTTATTTGTAAGTTGTGACATGGCAAGTTACTGAAAGTTCTTATTTCAGAATATTTAACTTTTCAAAATCATATCGTTATACCAAAAATCGAAAACCTGCAATATTTCTATGATTTGCAAAGAAATATTTTGTTTTCTCCAAACTCTATTTTCCACTGTACCACAAAAAATTTTCATTCATCAAGAATCACTATTCTGAACTTTTTTATTTCTGAAACTCACGTAACATTTGTCAAGATAAAAATAAAAACTCTCAGAATACGGTAAGTTTATTTCGAAAGATTTTTACTTTTTTCACATCTAATGATTTTAAATATTAATCTACATCCTTAGAACTTCCTTTTTACTTTTAACGTCACTTTTCAAGACATCTTTTTAAAATTTAATAAGAAGTCTTGTAAGGATCAGAATGAGAACAAGGCTTCATCTTTACTTTACTTATTCAGTTTGCTGATAGGACAGTTTTCATATTTCTTTGAAAACTCAGAGAGAATAGAGAAAAATGGTTTGTAACAAAAGAGTAGAAATGACAACAAAGTAAGGCGCAGTTCGGGTTTTGAAGATGGATAGATTAGCTCCTTTCTGCAGCAGCAGCGGGACGATTTAATCTCTCATTACCAAAGGGGCTCTTAAATCTCCATTCGCCCTTTCTGCAGCCCCTCGATTCTTCCCGTATGACTCCGAGGAACTTCAAATACCACGTGTTCATACTGGAATATGCTTAGAGCTTACTTTCAAAGAGCCTGATTATTTCTGCAATAGAATGGCGATGCTCTATTTTTTCATTTTTTTCACTTTCCTAACGTTTCTTTTTCTCTAACTCTACTTTTGTCCCAGTGAATCTTGCTTTGGGAGAAACGTTGGAACATTTTTCTGTTTGAAGTGTACCTTAATTATAATGCTTCGAAAAATTGTTTTAGATGGTAGAAAGACTTGTAAGTCCACACTACAAAAATCATGTAATAAAAAATTATGTGTTTTTTATAAAATAAATAAAATGCATTTACAAAGATTTCCTAATTTCTGCATTCACATTGACATAAAAATTTGAGAAAATAAAACGCATTTAAAATTATATTGTCTAAGGATGAAATTTACAATCCGAATGGTGATTGGCGATTGTCCAAAATCCACGCAAATCACAGTAACGGATGCATCGTTGTCTCCCTATTTTTAAGAATATAGGAAACATTGATTAAAGCAAATGGCCACGTATGAACGGAAGTAAAGAAATACGAGGGGATCATGAAATTTTAGAAAAGTGTTGAGAATTCTGATCACATCCCAAGCACCCAATTGCAGTGTTATGTGAGATTGGGAGTGATAGATCGCTTTGGAGAGCGCCAGATATCGCGCACTTCACCTTTGCAATCCTCGCTCCCTTTTGCCAAGAAAGTATTCGAGTAATTAGTCGACATTAGCTTTCCAATCATCGATCAAACAACTAATTTCGGATAATTAGCGCATCATACTCAACCTCGCGAGAGACGGATCATTGCCAAATTTCTCAGAAGCTTCAAACAAACCGCACATCGCGTGATTGGTGAACAAATTATGAGTTCCAAGGTAATTCATTTCGTCTAACCGGAAACTGAATTGTGCTAGATACTATTCTGATCAAAATTCTGACGTTGCGATTTTAGAACTTGGTTCTAAAATAAGAATTAAAGAACTAAAGTAAGATTTGCATGGCTTGATAAGTATCCACAAAATATCGTAATCACAACGCAATGTAATGAGCTTTCCATCTAAGTGATTTTCATTATTGAAACAAGAAAATTTGATCGAATTACTTCGTTTTCATGTAACACGACAACATCCGTTCGTGTCACTGGCTTTTTGTCCGTATCGCCGTCAATGTCTGAATGCGGATTCAGAAACGTAGAAGCCACTGCCATTATTTCAGCAGACTGCTCCATTTTTCATCGGGTTCGCGCTCTTTCTTTTTCCCTTCTCTATCGTCCTCGAACGTTTGAGCACGTAATACTCAGGGGTGAAGAGTTGGTAGTTTGCCTAACAATGACGTGCGCAACCTATGTAATGCGTGTTCCATTTCAACAACAAAAATAATTCACCCAGCACCAGCCATTCAGAAAAACTAACGCCGTGTGAATCGAAAAAGGAGGAATTGTGCTACTGGGATTTCACCAGTGAACTTGTGTTGAAAGTTGGATGATTTGGTTTCATTTGTTTCTTTACAATCGTTACTGAATTGACAAGTTTGTCTGAACTACAAATCTTTTACAGCCAAAAAAAATTGTTTGTCTGAACTAAAAATTTATTTAAACAAACCGAACATTCGTTTGGTCAAATAACGACTAAACGTTCGTTCGAGCCAACCAAATTGGTTTTTCAATGTGTACGGTTTGAAGAGCTATCGATCAAGTTTCGAAAACCACAATACATAGTTTCCGAAGAAACTACTGAACCTGCTAACGAAGTTTCTGACGGGATATTGATATTTCATAAAATAACTTCACTGGTATGTTCTCGAGGTTTATTACCTCGTTCTGTATAACTTTGCACTGATGACGTACGTTTTTGTACTCAATGCGGCGCAATTCATAAGAAAGACAAGCCTGTGCGAGCCGATAAAATGAGCGAAACGCCCTTGTTCTTTTGTTTTTCTTGAAAAGTGCATAAAAGAGAACGGCTTTGGCGACAGTTTTGACTTGCCTGGCATGAAACTAGCGCAATGCGAAGTTAATTAACACGTGACAGAATTCTTTCCCGCCACCATTTTTTTCCATTCGGGTTACGCCAAACAAAAGGTTTTCATTGACGAAACCATAGAAAGTGACAAGCAAAAAGAAAATCCTCCATGAAACTTTTATTGGATTTCATCACGTACTCAGGCAAGAGCTACGTCGCGAAATTGTCTGTGCCATGATAAATGAAAATTCCGCTCTTGGTGGTTTCGAAGCCAATTTTTCACGATATAAAGTTTTATTTTTCAGCTGTTAGTTATTTCGTTAGATTCTCGTCTAAAAACAAAATTTGAAGAATGTTATTTCATTTACTTTAAATTCAGAGTGCGCTGGAACTTCCCTGACTTAACTACCTTTTCCCAAACTTAGAAATTATAATTTGCCACATGAACAAAGTTTTATAAAAAATCGATTATTATGACAAAATCGTCTGCTTAAACTGATTTGTAATAATGTGCCGATTTTCTACGCAGACGATATCGAAATAATAATTCAACGTTTTCACGGACGCTTTGTCGCAATGGCGTAATTTTTACGTCGCGTAATTAAGGGTCGCGCAGCTTTCATTTCCCGGTCGCTCCATTTCTGACCCGTACGTGACACTCGGGGTATTGCAGATAAATTCCACATGGTACAATGCACGAAATCGTTCCGAGTAGAGTGGAGAGGAGGTTGAAAGGGGAGGGGCATAACTGGACGAAACGTGTAAACTTTCGGGAAATCAAGTCGCGAATATGGACTTTAAAGCGCGGCGCACGTGTGTGTAATACTCGCGTGTAACAGAAAAACGCGGTCCAACGCCGTTTTTGATGAAAGCCGAGTTTTCCGTTTACATTGCAAGAAATCCACTGGTTAGAAATAAAAAGTAGTTTCGGAAAAATCGTTGGTAGAATAAAATTATAAAGAAATGAAATATTTATGCTGTCTGAATTGTTTTGGATAAATTTAAAGATACCTAGCTGAAGAGTTTTTTACATAAACAGGAATGAAGATGAGAGCAGGAATATTATTATATAGCTTTGCGTACACTGAATACCCGATTTAGTTCACTTAAGTAAATTTTTAGTTCAGATAAAGAAATTTTATTAGACTCGACAAATTTTTTTTCAGTTGAAAAAATTTACGTTTTTATTATCTTGAATTTGTTTCTCAAAACTAAAAAAATTTTACAGTAAAACAAAATATGTTTGCATGAACTAAAAATTTTTTAAAGTAAACCAAATAGGTTTTTCAGTGTATCATTTTTATTATATCATTATTTATTTGAACTTAATTCAAATCATTCTGAAAATTCGATCACGACCTAATTGAAAAGAATACTTAGGGGAAAGTGGGGAATTGTGGGCCATGGGGAATCGTGGGCTACTGCTATGTATCGTTCGTATGTCAAGTTGTATGGTGCGACACAAATGTCAAAATCTTCTTTTATTACAAGCATATTTTTACGTTAGTAGTTAACCGATGTATACGTTCCTAGCGTGCTGTGCAATACTAACCTCAAAAAAAATTTCTTTAAGAATTTATTTGTATTGTTCTCGTGCATCAATTTCCAATGCATCGTTACGAATCAA
>JAPYZL010071291.1:0-12230 GCA_030522825.1 Platygaster orseoliae | reverse complement strand
TTTCAAACGCATGTTTGGGTAAACGGAACGATGGAATCTTCATCTATTTACGCCATCTCTTGTAAAACCGCACGAATTAATTCCTAGACCAGATACATATTTCGACATTGCATCCTTTTATTCCTACAAGTTCGTTAAATAATAGTATATTCCTTAACTAGTGTAGAAAAGTTTTTTTTACGAATCTGAAAGTTGCAACGCGAGCTGCAGGCGAGCGTTGTAATCAAATGACTTAAAAAAACTTTCCTACACTAGTCAAGGACCATATTTTATTCAACTACGTGAAGAAATGCGAGTTTCATGAGACACAAGCGTGGGAGAAACGAGCCATTACTTCACGGCGTTGAATAAACAATATTCAGTATTAATCTCTATTAGCCAAAATTCGTTGTTTAGAAACTATGATCTTAAGTCAAAGTTTCATATTTGCAGTCATTTTCATGCTTTGCTATCTTAAGATTGTATAAATTCGCCAAAAATAGTTTGATCATATTAATTCTTTTAATGAGTACAGATTTCTTTTGAAAGAAAAAAAATTTCGCAGCTTAATAAATTGCCGAAATTTCTTTGATTACCACAAAAGAACCGGCTAATTTCGAAACTAAAAATATTATAATTTTGTAAGTTAAATCAATTGTTCAAGAACGGCGATCTTTCAAAATCAAAGAGCCACTTTCGTAGTTATTTTAATGCTTTATTTCACTTAAATTCTATAATTTCTCCAAAAACGGTTCAATCATAAATATTACTATCGAGGTTTATCAGAAAGTATTATTTTTCGAATAGTAGCTCAATAAATTTAGCAAATTCCTAGTTTCGTTGTATTCTTAATGTTTGGAGCTTCAAGTACATTTCCAAACTCCAAAATTGATATCCTTACAAATGAAAAAATGAATACTCACATTCAGCTTCGTAAATAGTGTCCATCGGTAACCTTGCCGGGCCGCTGAAAAGAGCGATCGTTATCGGGCTAACTAGAGTGACGGTTTTTACATGGCAGATCCTTCCAGATCGGCTCATCTCTTCATAAAGCATCCAGTCACTAGGGAATTCACCAACGTTCAAAGAGTTTGACTGGCCCAAACTCGACCTAGGCAATTTCACGTTTTCTCGTAACGTTGAAGATGGGTGGAGGAAAACTTTCACTTCTCTCCTGAAAGTACACAGTTTTTTCTCTTCGAATCAACTAAGTAAATAACCCATTTGTTGACACTCAAAATGTCTTCTCAACTCTTCAAGTTCAAGGTAAAAACTAAAGAAGGCACAGAAAGTCTGTGCCGTTACATAGAACTACGTCAACAAATGACAAGTTTCATCTCAAAAATACCTCCACCAATTAAATTTAATTCAATTCGATTAACTTAAATCAGTCCTTGTAATCTATGGCCCAATTAATAAGTCCCAAATTCATGAGGCCCAAATTATTTTTGGGCCTGATAAATTGGGAACCTGAAATTTGGGGCCCACTGTTGGGGCCAAATCCAGAAGGCCTAAAAATAATTTGGGACTGATAAATTGGGAGCCTGAAATTTTGGATCACTATTTGGGCCCAATACAGAAGGCCCAAAAATAATTTGGGTCAATTCCAGAAGGCCCAAAAATATTTTGGGCCTTGTGAATTTGGGCCTGATGAATTGGTAACCTGGAAATTGGGACTCAGTATAGAGGGCCTAATCCATAAGGCCCAAAATCTTACATATAAAGCCCAAATTTCGTTGCACTTTTTCGTTGCAGGTGCATAGCTTTTTACCCCCCTACTATACCAAAACGCGGAGAAAGACGTAGTTCTACGTCAAAA
This sequence comes from Platygaster orseoliae, assembly GCA_030522825.1. NCBI lineage: Eukaryota > Metazoa > Arthropoda > Insecta > Hymenoptera > Platygastridae > Platygaster > Platygaster orseoliae. The sequence goes on along the minus strand of JAPYZL010071291.1, from coordinate 10,432 downwards.
AATTCGTTCTCCGGTGTCATACTTACTGTGTCCTCAACTGTGAATGCTCCTTGTCAATTCGAATCACATTGGGGTACAGACCAGCAGAAAGCGCAGCTTTCACGACCGCCCAGTTCTCCGAATTGGAGTTCAAATCTCGAATGTCGCCAGAACCTCGAGCCCTGACGAATCCCGAAGCGCGCAACTGGCCCAGCAGTTGGGTCCTCGTGCCCACGACCATTTCCATCACCGCAGAGGACACGAAATTCTTCTCGCAGAATATCTTTTCCCAGCCATTGGACCTGGCGACTTGCCAAGCTTGGAAAGCCCGCAGCACTGCCATGTGGTCCGAGAACGTGTTTGCTGCAAGTTTCTTCCGTGCCATCACAGCTGCACGTTTTTGGGACGGTTGAGATGGGAGAACGAACGGATCCCTAGAAAAATTTTATGATCTTGTAGAATCAAATTGGAAATTCTAGGGACTGGAATAGTAGAACTCTGCCTTATGGAATGTATACTTCGAGAATATTTTATTCAACAATTTTAAAATTTAGAATTTTATGTTTTCCAGAATTAGGAATTTGCATCAATTTTTTTTATTGCTGATATTGTTAGTTTATCGAAAAAAATCAGACACGTGTTTTTTTTTGTCATATCTTAAAAATTGACGAAAACACATCATTTTAAAAAAACTAACAAAGTGACGCCAATCCAACTATATGACGTCATTTGCATGCTCAGTATATCTATATATACGAAATTGAAACTTCACATATACTTTAGAATAATTATTTTTCAAAGAAACAAAAAATTACGTACCCGCGATTTTTTTTCGAAAATAATAGATACATATGTTGCTAAATTTGATTTTTTTTTCCACGCAATTTCCCAATTCAGATGGCTAGATATATATTTAACATTCTCGAGCTCTGGAAAAAGCGATTACTTAGAAAATCTTAAGTTTTTAGTTTTGTACATTTCAATAAAGATTTCCAGAATTCAATGTTCCATATTTTCAAGTTCTATGATTCGAATTTTCAAGTCTAATTAGAAATTCTAGGTATTATTATACAAACTTTTTTTATAGAATTCAACATGCCAGAATTTGAGACTCAAAAAATTTGTAATCGTAGAATCCTTTATTCTAAAATGTTTAATTCTGCTTTTATTTATATCCATATTTATATGACTTATTTTTATAGGTACATATTCATTTTTAATTTTACGACCCTATGGTATCTAATTAAAAATTCTAGCTATTACCATAAAATCTTTGTAGCGTTCAATGTGACGAAATTTGAGACACAAAACTTATTAAATCTAGAATTCTTCATTTTAGAAAGTCTATTCTGTATTTCTTCATATCCATAAATATTATTTATTTTTATAATTCAATAACTCGACCAAAAATTGTCGGGTTGATATTTTTTTTTTTTTTTTTTTCATTGTGAAAATAAAATTTCTTTCTAATCAAAAAAATTATGCACTTAATTTTTAGAAAAAAATTATCCTCCAATCGTGATTTTTATAAAAAATACAAAAAATGTTTAACTTTAATATTTCGACATAGAATCCGTTTTTTTCTTAATTTTTTTTTCAACAAGTTAGTTAAATTAACATTCAATATTCTATCAGCCAAAATTCGTTTTTCCGGAACTATGGTCTTCTGAATCTGAATTTGAAATTTGGTTTCAATAATTCTTTCAATTATGTTCCGTATTACTATATCAGTGGAATATCACAATAATCCCTCAGAGCCAAAAATTAACTGTATTTTTTACTTTTAATAATAAAGATTTCCAGAATTCTATACTCCAGATTTTCAAATTGAATGACTCTATAATATTTATTTCGAAATTCGATGTATTATCATAAAATCTTCTTTGTAGAATTTGATATATTATTATTCGAGGCTCGAAAATTTATAACTCAAAATTTCACTGTTCTAGAATGTTTAATTCTGCATTACTCTATATCCATACATAACAAGTCTAGGATTTTAAAATCTAAAATAAACCATTTTATGGTTTTAAATTTCACATTTAAAAATTTCTCCATTTCATATTATGGTATTGAGATTTTGTGAAAACTTTATTTCGAAATTTGAAATTCTTCATTTTGTGAATTAAATAATTAAATAATTTTCAAATAACTTTCACTGGGTTCAAGCGAAAATCCTGCAAATAAAACTGAAGTGAAAATTTTACACCAATTCTCTAGATTTTATGGGAAACGAGATTCGAATTTTCATCTGAAAAATTAAAATTTTTCAATTGTTAATTAAAATATTACTTGAAAATTTTGAAGTATTTCATGTCAACCTGTGAATAGAAAATGAGACTTTCTCTCTCCAGATTAAGTTAGTCAAATTTGTACAATTATAAATATTGAAGTATATTTTTGCCATTGAAATAGTTATCACAAATAATGAATGATTAGCATCAAATTGAATGAATATAAAATGAAATTATGTTTTATTTTAAATAACAGTTAATATATTAAAATTGAATGACTACAATTCAACACTTTTTTAGCTCGAAAAAAATTTGAGCCAGAATAGCAAACAACGTCGTTTTGAAAATTGTAAAAAGATCAATGGAAGTGCAATATTTCCCTGTATTCTAAGTTACCAATTTTTAATTATTTTTTTTCGTCTTCAACTTAACTACACTCAAACCTTGATCGAAGTTGTCGCTTCAGTTTTGTGCGACTTCGATCGAAGACAATAAATTTGTCAGTCACAAAAGATTTTTGGATAAAATGTAGGTTTGGTGTTGGGTTTCGGTAGCGCGCAGTGCCATATCGTTTTTTTAACATTGTCCTTTGAGGTCGTAAATGCCCTTCTCAGATACAGCGGAGAATGCGGGACAATAGAGAAACCCATAAAACGGCAAAGCGTGACTAATCGGAAATTTTCTGCGACTTCGATCAAGGTTTGAGTGTATTTCAATTTTTTTGAGTTAGTATTTTCTAAATTATTATGAGCGATGATTGAAACATTTTTATTCATTTCCATTTATTTCTGTTATGAAATGAAAAAAAAAAGATTTCAAAACATGCAAATATAAAAAGAAATTGCAAAACAGTTTACAGGGTGTCTATCGATCGGCTATTTTCAAATTCCCGATCATTTCCTGGTCAGTTTTGACCCAGAAATTTTCGCACTTATAAGCAACGGCAACCGATACGGAAGAAAAAAATCATTTTCGCGCGAAATTAAAAATTTATCTTTTTTCACTAGAAATCCAGATTTTCCCAGTCATTTCCTGGTTTTTGCCTCTTTGAGCGAATTCCCGGTTTTTCCCCGGTTTTTTCCGGTTTCCCGGTTGAGTAGACACCCTAATGATTGAGCAATAAAAATCGCGATAGAGCAAGAAACTCGCGAGACGTGAATTTTATTTCAACTACTCGCTTAACCGGGGAACATTCTTCTTGAAAATTCGGTTTGCCCAAAATAGGCTACCTTGGAAAATGCTGATTTTTTGCATAGTCAATCTTTGACTTACTTTTATGATAATCAAGTGAAAAAAATCGCGTGGGCCCAAGAAACTCGCAAGATGCGAATTTTTATTTGAACTACTAGCTTCAACCTCATTCTGGAGGCAATTTTCTCCAAGAAAATTCAGTTTTTTCAAATCCGGTATCTGGGAGACTGATGATTTTTTGCATAGTCACTCTTTGACTTATTGATATCATAATTCAGCAACAAAAAATGTGATCGCCTAAGAAACTCGCAAGATACAAATTTTCATTTCAACTACTCGCTTAACTAGGGAACTTTCTTCTTGAAAATTCGGTTTTCCCCAAAATAGGCTACCTTGGAAAATGCTCTTTTTTGCAAAGTGAATCTTTGACTTACTTTTATGATAATTAAGAATTCAAAATCGCGATAGAGCAATAAAGTCGCGGGACGCGAATTTTATATCAACTACTCGCTTAACTGGGGAACATTATTTTTGAAATTTCGATTTTACCAAAATAGGCTACCTTGGAAAATGCTTATTTTTTGCAAAATGAATTTTTGACTTACTTTTATAATAATTAAGCAATAAAAACCGAGGGGGATAAAGAAACTCGCGAAATATGAATTTTTATTTAAACTACTAACTTAAACAGCTAACATTGTTCATGAAAATTCGATTTTCTCAAATGTGCGGACCTTGGATCTTGCTGATTTGTTGCACAGTCTATCTTTGACTGACTGTTATAATAATTGAGCAATAAAAATCGAGAGGGATAAAAAAATTGGCGAGATACGAATTTTTATTTTAACTACTAGCTTCACCAGCGAACATTCTTCATGACAATTCGGTTTTCCCAAAATAGGCTACCTTGGAAAATGCTGATTTTTTGCAGAGTGAATCTTTTACTTACTTTTATGATAATAAAGAAATCAAAATCAGGATATAGCAATAAAGTCGCGAGACGCAAATTTTATATCAACTACTCGCTTAACCAGAAAATGCTGATTTTTTGCAAAATGAATCTTTGACTTACTTTTATGATAATTTACAGGGTGTCTATCGATCGGCTATTTTCAAATTCCCGGTCATTTCCTGGTTTTCTCCCGGTCAGTTTTGACCCCGAAATTTTCGTGATCATAAGTAACAGCGACTGATATAGCAGAAAAAAATTCTTTTCGCGTAAAATTTGAAAATTGGTCTTTTTTTCACTAGAAGTCTAGATTTTCCCAGTTTTTGCCGCTTTCAGCGAATTCCCGGTTTTTTCCCGGTTTCCCGATCGAGTAGACACCCTGAGTTTAGTACCTATATAAAAACCATTTTAAAAAATCATTAAAAAGAACAGAATGAAAAATTGGATAAGTTGACAACAAAAAGTTCAAGAATATTAAGAAACTATGTAAGCAATTAATGATTATTGTAACTTAAACACATAATTTAAATCATGTAAGGATTGTTTGTATGATTGGAATATATTTTATACATTTTTTTTTTATTATTTATCACTTTGAATGATATATATTTTATATCAGGAAGAAAATAATTGAGATATGAAATCAAAAGTGAATAAATATTCAACTATTACATTTTTTGAAAAATTAAAATACAAAAGTAGTTAAAACTGTGTTTCAAAGATGTAAGATTTAAAAATTTAACAATATTTTTACCGAAACAGAACTTGAAAATAATTAATACAAATAATAATACATTTAATAAGAAATTAAGACATTCTGAATGATTTGCAGATTACGTACTTGAAAATTATTAACAACACATTTTCAAACAAGCAAATGATTTTCAACGTGTAGCTTTCTGAATTTTATTTTTAAATGGTTGTCAATGACCTTTTGAGAATGATTTATGTAATTTTAAATATAAACTTAAATTGATGTAAGGATTGTTTATACTATTGAAATACATATTATAAATTTCGATATATTTTTAATTATGAAAAAAATAATTGAAACACATGAAATTAAAAGTTAATGAAAATTCGATTATTAAAGTCATCAGAATTGTAAAATAAAAAAAAATTTCGTCCTTAGGATTTAATTCTCGTTGGATTCTTTATTATCATATCAGGTTCACTTTAAACAGTTTATAGGTAATCAACTAAATAATATATAATATAATAAAATAGTATACAAATACTGTATGCTTATGATATTTTATAAAATAAATGTGCAATGAAAATCATCATAAGTAAAGAAATTTTGAAAATAATAATTTTTATTAATAGAATCGTATCCAGTATCGGCGTCCTCGCGAGGCATTTTTTACTGTTTTTCACCTGTTTTCACCAAGCGTCATGTACCTACACTTTGCGTTTATATTATTTTATCGATTTTCATTTGTTCAACTGCGTTGAGCCGGAATTTATATCGGTGTAAGAACCGCAATTCAATCAGAACTCAAACTCACCTATACGCTAAACTGCAAACAATGGTGAGTATCGGATCGAGGCACTTGAGAACCACAGAGTAAAGCAGCATTTTTCCAAGCCTGGGTTCCACCGGTATGTCCAGCAAATGGCTACCGAGTTCTGTAAGATCTTCCCAAGAATCCAAGGCGTCGATCGTCTTCAGAAGCTGGACCGCGTTCCTGGTGACCATGTTGGACGGAGGGTCGATTGCCTTGTCCAGGAATTCCGCGATCGGCGTGTTCCCCGGTGCCAGGTGCTTCGTGAAAAGACACAACTCTTGAAGAGGAAGCCTCAGCATTTCCGGGGTTTGCTGCGGTTGCATGTTCTCGTAGCGGATGGAAGAGTACATGCGATAGCACACGCCTTTTTGGCAACGACCGGCTCGACCTTTGCGTTGCTTCGCACACGCCTGCGATATCCAGTTGGACTTGAGCATGCAAATACCCGCAATCGCGTCAAAGGACTTTTCTTTTATTCTGCCCGAGTCGATGACGTAGACGACGTCGTCTATGGTGATGCTCGTCTCAGCGATGTTGGTCGAGAGGATGATCTTGCGATTTCCTTGTGGACTGGGTCGGAAAACCCGCTTCTGGTCGGCCGTTTGCATGTTGGAATGGAGGACGAACAGGGTGTAACGGCTTTGCATCATCTTTTCGTCGCTTGTTATTCTTTCTCGCAACGAGACAATGTCGTCATATCCAGGGAGGAAGATCTGGTTTGTGTCAAAAGTTTCATGTAATTTTCGGAATCCATGTGTCTGATCGACCATTTTTCCAAATGACCGAAATCACCCAAAGAACCTCCCTTTTTGCAATGAAATTGACTTGTTTGATCATATTTTGCTACACATGCATTTTATTTTCTAATAATAAATATTTTGAATTTTTTCAGAAGTCGTACTTTCAAGAAATCGTCTATTAGAAAAATGATTTTCAAAATTTTGGTCATTCGCAAAAACGGGCAGTAATAGGAAAAAAAGGATGGAACTCTGGTGATGAAGTGCCTCATAAAATGGATTTATGAAAACAAGTATTCATCGGTATTGAAGTTTTTTGTATATGTTATGTGTTGCTTTTAAAATCTTCAAAGGGCTATAATTAGATGAAAGTTTTATTTCAGGTGTACAAACTTCTAGAAAGTTTGAATTTTTTACCTACTTATTTATTGGTATATGTTTTTTTAATTCAGAATCGAATTACTAACACTTTCAGCTCAACAGTACAAAAATACTACAAATTTCGAATTTTTTGCATTATATTTCAAATCAGAAATTGAAAATTGATTCACAAAAAATTTAGATTTAAAATCCAAAACTGCCTTACATATTACGTTGCAACTTTTTCTTAAATTTTTAAAAATAAAAAATTAAACTACCAAGAAAAAGGCAGAAACGTTGGAAATTTCAAATCTAGTGTATTTTTCTCAAGTTTTTTTACTCTCTTTCTGATATTAAGAAACGAATTACTTAAAAGTTCGGAATCAAAAGTACTAAATTACTGCAAATTGTAAAACTTCATTCATTCTTCCTCAATTTTATCTTTGATATTCTGAGATCTGAATTTACTTTTTTGAAATTTGGATTTAATACTTATAAGGTACTACAATACAATTTTTTTTTGATTCATAAATAAATTGATTCAACTTTGCGTAACAAAGTATCTTCAAAAATCGAAAAATTTCGTTATTAAGAAATCTAACATATTTTATTATACTGCTCATTTTTTATTAAATTGTATAATATTTTATCAATCAATATATTTTAATAAATTAATTAAAATTCTCATACTTTTATTTCAATTTTTTTAAATCTAAAATAAATTCCTTTAGGTTTAGGTTGAATGGTTCATATATACTTTGAATTTATATTTTTACATAATATACTGTAATGGAACATTTAATTTCTAAAATTCATGAAAAAAATCAGAAAAATTCAAAACCTGTGGTCATATTTTTTCTTAACCCTCCCCCCTTCTCATAGAGAACTTTACGCACTTTTTAGACGCTTCCTAATCAATTTCAACTAAAGTCCCTTAACATTAATTATTAAAAACTAAGGAATCACATTCAAGTTTTCCTAAAAGGAATCTACTTGGATTTTCAACTGGAAATCTTGTTATATTTCCAACTGGAAATCTTGTTGGATTTCCAAGTGGAAATCCAATTGGAAAACTGACCATTTTTCTAATTGGAAAAATTAGGTTATGTAAAAGTTTGTTTGAAAACTTGCAATAGTCTTATAAATTTCAATAAGAAATTTTACTCTTTGTTGCATTTCTTCAATTGGCTATTAATAAAAATTATTATAAAAAAAACTTTCCCCCCTTCAGAATTATTTTTACTCTTTATAACGTATACACCTAGCTACGAGCCTGAGCGATACTTTCAAACCAAACATCAAAAAATCTCACCAGAATTGCTCCAGGTTCTTTCTTCAAATGTATATGCACAACCAGCGAAAGTATCAAATCATAATCCACGACCTCGTCATTGAAAGTCTGGTGATACATATCCAGCAACAACTTATCCTCTTCCAAAAGCTCAAGCTCACTCGTCACGTTGCTCTCCACGTCCGAGTAATTGTAAGTCTTCATGTAAGCTTCGATCAACTCGGCGCACTCGGTCTGTTTCATATCCTTCGCCCAGTCCAAGGCGGTTCGTCCGTTCACCCCTTGAATCTTCGAATTCGCCCCAAGATTCAACAGCTGCTCCGTGGTGTTGATGCAACCGCGAGAAGCGGCAACCATCAACGGGGTCAAGGACGTCTTCGAGTGCAGATAATCCACAGAAATGTTTTCCGACAAAATGAGATGCAAGAGCTGCACGAAATTCTCTTCCTCGCCAGAGAGCCAAGCAGCTTCGATGGACTTGTCCATTTCCTCGATCAACCAAGGTTCCAGTTCCTCTTTCTCTGGAAGAGGCTCGCATTGCTGGCCCAAAATTGGCGCAGGAAGATTGCCTCGTTCCTTGGCCTTGCTCGCACTGACGTTCTGAGGCTTGTTTTGTGTCCAGGATTCAAGGACCATTTTCTGCTCCTTTTGGTTCATCAGTTCTTTTTTCTTTAACAGCATGTCCTTGGTCATGTAACCTGTTATTTTCAGGACATCCTCGAGGAAGTATGTGTCCACTTCGTAGTTCCTGCCTGTGATGCTGATGATGGGACAGTTGTTGAAGTACCTGGTTACAAAAATGAGCAATTGTATGAGTTCGGACGGATGTTTTCCATTTTTCATTTAAGTCTTGAAAATGACTAAAGATCGAATTGTTGACAGAATAAATTATTATTTAGCTGGAAAAACGAAATAAAAATCTGTAATTATTGATAACATACTGTAATCAGAGGAAACAACTCCACCAAATAAAAGTTAACACTGTTTATTACGCCTTAATTATAATAAAATACAAGCACTTCGACACTCTCTCGCTTCGCGACCCGACACAAAGTGTCCTCCCTTTAAGGAGGACACTAAATACACCTACGTCCTACAATTATTTTTTTTTCTTACCTGGCGAATAAGCTCGCATCAATGGTTGCACTCATGAGAATGACCTTCAAGGATTTGTACTTCATGAGGGCATCCTTGAGGGATATGAGGAGGAAATCGCAAAAGCGATCACGTTCATGGACTTCGTCTACTATGACGTGGGTCATCGTAGCAAGAGCGGAATCTCCAGACATCAAGGTTCGAAGGAGTACTCCATTTGTGCAGTAAGTGAGCAAGGTTTTCGGAGCGACGCGACTTTCCAGGCGTATTTGGTAACCAAAAGTTTGTCCGATTTTTTCATCTTTCTCGAAAGCCACTCGTTCCGCGACTGAGACCACTGATAGTCGTCTGGGTTGGGTGCATATTATACGACAGGGTTGGCGCTTCTGCTGGCAATATTCCAGAATGTATTGAGGAATCTGCGTAGTTTTCCCGCAACCAGTGTCTCCGGAGATGATGATAACTTGATTGTTGTTGAGGGTGTGTAGGATTTCGGACCTTTTGGACGCCACAGGCAAAGAGTTTCGAAAATGTTGAACATCGAAGTTGTTTCTGAGCTGGGGTATTTGTGGCACATTGTTATTTAAGCGACCCATGGCTTTCGTGTTGGTGTTGACTGGAAATATGAAACAAATTTCATGAGTTATGCAATGTTTGTTCGTTTTTTAGAATGTGTACCTTCATCATCGGCTGATCGTTCTCGTTCTGTGGGAGGAAGCAAGTCTCTTCGTTCTTTGTTATCCAAAGGAAACTTTTCTGAAAGGCTTACAATCCCCTGTTTCGATGATTTATCTAGTTTGATGATGGCATCAGCTTGGATTATGGTTGATCCTTCACGTTTGTACACAGTTAGAAAACGGCTTGCTCCTTTCCTACATTATGAGTTTTTAATTAAAAAAGTTAAGTCAAGGAATATTTTGCATGAAATATTTTTATCCTCATAAAAAAAACTTCAAAAAAGTAAAAAAAGTTGTCGGGCAATACATAATATAAGAATGTGGGAGAAACAGTGTCATGTCATGAGTGGGTTAAAATATTACGAAAAGTTATTTGACAAAAAATATTGATATCCTACTGTCGGCTAAAAC
>JAPYZL010071263.1:0-35767 GCA_030522825.1 Platygaster orseoliae | reverse complement strand
TTTTCAAAAATTGTGAATAAGGAATTTCTACTCAATGCCTTAATTGTCGATCGAGAATGGATTTTTGACTAGATAATCCAGTTTTCCAGGTAATACATGAGATTTGTTTTCGGTTAAATGATTTTCCACAGTATAAACCCAGAAAACAAAATTGTACCAGACTGGCCCCAGATGCGACCCAGGTTATTGGGTAACATTGGTCAAATCTGGGGTCAAAGTCAGAGAATAGTCAGAAAAAGTTAGACTTAAGTCTGACCTCGTGTTTGCTAGGGTTAGTACAGAATGTGCGAACATTGAAATTTATCTAACAAAATAATTGAATGGAGTGTGCTTACATCATCTGTTGGATTTTGTATTTCGAAAATTTGTCACTGATCATTTTAATCACTGTTCCACAGTTGCTGCATCAATACATTAGACGATAGTTCTGTTCAGAATAACGCTTTCAGTAACGAAACAGAAATGAATTCCAATCAGGTGCTGAGCGGTAATCGTGCTTTGCAACCATCAACAATAACAAAAAAAAAAAAAAAAAAAAAAACGATGTTGGCACAAGTAAAAGATGCAAAAATATATCCTCAGAGGACTTGTTATATTGATCTCACCAAATAGCTTGCGGGATGGATTTTTTGAGCCAAAAAAAGGTACCTTTCACAGAATGTCTCATTTTTTATTTTTGCTTTGAGAATATTATTACATATTCAATGCTACTTCCAGGTTCTCCATGGTGACTTGGCTGCAAGAAACGTTTTGCTGGCCAATGACAATACAGTGAAGATTTGTGACTTCGGTCTGTCCAAATCTCTGTGTAATGACAGCCAATACAAGAAAGAAGGCCGTGGTCTAGTACCAGCGAAGTGGATGGCTATAGAGTGTTTTTGAAATCAAATATTCTCGACAAAGTCGATGTTTGGATGTTTGGTCCTTTGGTATTGTAATGTGGGAACTATTTATTCTAGAAACTACACCATATCCAGGTATAGACGCTGAAAGACAGTTTCTCAAGCTTTGTGATGGTGATAGACTAGAGCAGCCACAATACGCTACGGATAGAGTGTAAGCTGAACAAAGACTTTTAGCCAACAGCTTTTACTTTTTTAGTTTTCAGAAATTTATGCTCTCGATTTCAGGTACGAAATAATGTTTCAATGTTGGAGAGAGAACCCTGCGATGAGGCTTACTTTTGCTATGCTTGTTGAAAGCATTGGCTGTTTGATGCATGGAAATTCCAATTCGGTATGTTCTACTGTTTCTGAGTTTTTATTGTTTAGCAATGTATTTTTCTTCCTTTCCAGATGAAAATCTTAAAAGAACTTTTTTTCAGCATTACAAAGAGAGCAACATAGTCTGATGTAGAGGAACAGGAGTAAGAACACTGAAAACTTTTTTATTGTGTACGTCCTACACTTTGGCCGATGTGAGATTAGATTACGTGTAAACCTGTATCTGAGGTTCCAATAAACAATGAGTGTCTTGTTGAAATATCTGCTAATTTTGATTATAATCATTTCTATGAAGTCAGTGTTTTCGAATAATCTTAAGGGGACAGTCCCCTCAAAGGTCTCAAAAAATAGTTTTTTTTTGCTTAATCGGTTAGTTAACTACTCAAGATTATGTATGTAAAATTTTAGCTCGAAATTCGAAACACTTCGGGAGGTACACGGAAATTCAGTCGGTCACGCACAGCTCAATTTTTTTGTAATTTTTTCTGTAAAAAAAATTTTTTTGTTTACAAGTTAAAAATTATTAAAAACAACAAAAAGCAAGTTTTTCAAAGAATCTGAAGGGATTTTATACGTACAAGGATTAGCTGATTAGTATTACACAGCTGTGAGTTGTTCAATTTCCATATTCTGCATTACGAGATCTAAAGTGCGTTGTCTCAAAACCATGTTTTTACAATTTGCGGGCAAGATAACAAAAAAAGTTATCAACGGATTTTCTTAAACTAAAATTTTTTTATTCAGTATAAAAAACTACTCTATGTAAACTGCGGATTTAAAATAATTACTATTTTTAATACCTTTTTTATTAACAAATAAATGTAAAAAAAGTAACTTTTTATTTTGAAATCATAATTTTTCGTCTAAATTTTGGATTTTTGAAATTTCCGTAGTTCACATAGAACAAAAAAGTCTAACGAAGAAAACAAAAAAAATTTTTGATTTTAATTGAAAACAACGGCTGCTATCGTGCCCGCAAATGGACCCCGACCGTGTCGAAACGCTGCCAGAAAACGTGAATAATTCAGGCATTTGAAATTTTCCAGATGTAATTTTTTTTTAAAATAAAGTTTTAAGTATGACTAAAACATATCCCAAAGTTCTTATGTCTCCGATCTTTCTTTCTGTAAGAAAAAAAATCAGGAAAAAACGCTTTTTTCTCGGACGCTTGAGGGGACTGCCCTCTTAATGTAATTTTGTATTTTTCTCTCATTTTAAGTACTCAATAGGATGTTTGAACATGATTGTTATACCTGTTATATCGTACTACAGCTGAGTATATGTTTATGATGAGTATCGTTTTTTGACTATACGAGACAATTCTTAAACGCAATTTACCACTTACACACTTTGCGTTTACAATATACATATTTACATTTTTTCCATGCGTATCACGTAGCTTTCCTAAAATATTTCTAAAAAATTCGTAATAGACTTGAAAACAAGTTTACTATTTTGTTAATTTGTTTGACAATGAGACATATTTCACGTCGACTGAAAATTTTTACTCATAAACCCATCCTTGATTTCTGAAATAAGTGGACAAAAAACAGCGTGATTATTGTAGCAAAAAAAAATGTTCAACATCGCGAAAGGTTAACAAAAAATGAAGGTTTTTTGTATTACGAGCCTCAATGAAAAATTACAGCTGCTTCGTGCTTCATATCTAAGCGTTACTTTTGGAAAATATCCTACGTCTACTTGAATGTATCATGTATCCCTATCACACTTCCATAATTTAATTGTTTCATTCAAGGGATCATTCTACTGCAATAGAATTATGGGTATTTAAGCAGGTTACTTAGATTTGCAAGAAATACTTCTACTGCATCATATGGTATATACGGATATACTGCAGCATGTTTTCAAGCCTACTCCTTCCAAACCCAAATGAGGCCACGTTTTTTTTGCAATTTTATAACTCTCGTGTGACTGCTCAAAATAGAAAACTTCAAAAATGCAATAAATAGTCATCATTCGTATTCGAAATTGGGGAGGTTGGAATCGAAATACAAAGTAGGTTTTTGTGAGATTCCAAACGTTGAACAATGAAACAAAACTATATTTTCAGCTGTAACAATAGTTTTTACGCATTAATTTTCTATATTATTGGTTACTTTCCTGAATAGGTAAGGTCTTACTTTTTTCGTGCTTGTTTAAATCTCAGACAATCACTGAGGAACTTGGACACAGTCCAAATTTGCTTATCTGATTGTCTCTCGCGATATTAGATGAAGACTGTCGTCAGGTCCGACATATGGACTCGTTGGAGGTTACCTTTGATAGTTCGGTGCGGGGCGACCTTCGAGGTTTGCGGCTTAACGACTCGAGGGAAACTACGGATTTTTGAAAAAGGACCCGGCTTTTTATAGCGGTAAAACTTTTCCCTTGAGGAAAGGAAATTGTTAATATTTTGTCAGATTATTTCCCGTCGTTCTGTGCAAGTGTGCGTTGCGTCTGTGTCGGACACATACGTAACGTACACTTACACAGACACTTACCCACACGTAAGAGCCTCACTTTTCGTTCAAAAAATTCGCCAGACCCTAAATTTAGTTAAATGAGGCGAGTTCAAAAGAAAGTCTATTAGGATCTCATACGCTTACAATAGAGATACAGTAAACCGCCAATAATCAGGATGTCTCTGGTCATTTATATATATCAAGTCCTGATTTTCGAGCTCTTAACGGTAGCATTGGGTAGCATATAGTGAGAGGAATATTGACAATGAGTCATAATACCGTGCATTAGCAATTAATGACTGCATCGTGCTAAATTTATGACACTGGAAAATGTTTTCACAATATTTAAATTTTATATATTTTTTTTTAATCAAACGCGATATTTTAAAAATATTGAATAAATTGTAACTTGATATTTTCGGAAAATAGGATTTTTTCATCTCAAAAAGTATAAACCAACGAAGAATCTAGTCAAGATTGCGAGCATTTTTTACTCGAAGGAACGAAAATAGCTATTGATACTGGTACTTACGAGGAACTCAAGTGATTGAATTTTTTCCAGGATTTTAACTAAATCTCAAAAAACAGAGATTCTATAGGTTTCAAATCTTATAACTCTAAACTTTTGTTATCACCTCTGTAAGATAATCACAACTGTTTCATACTAAAATGTATTTTATTTATTCATGGTTTTATTACAGAGTTCTGAAAATTGCTCAGTAAAGGTTATTCAAGTTCTCATGAACCTCCAGAAACACTTTGGTCTTTTATCATGGACTTCAAATTACATTAGAATAAAATAGAATAATGAAAAAAAAAAACATCATACTTTTTGGCATCGTTTCAGAGAGTCATTGTTTAAACTTAAGTTTCGCAGTCGTCAACATTTGGCAACCTCATCTTTTTTGGCGCGAAATGCTCAGTCATCTAAAAAACGTCAAAATGGTAAATGTTGACGACTGCGTCACCACATTCAAAAGTTGTAAATGTTCATACAGTCACTTAAAAAGGCGAATTCCAAAGTACTATACAAGATTAGATGATAAATTGTCAGTCTTGTTTTCATGCAAGAAATGTTCGACGCAGCAACAATTTTTCTTTCTTGTTTACATTTGTTCGACGTAAATGAAAAAGCCGAGACAGTCGAGTTTTTGTAAAAAATACTGTTTTAGTGAAGGTTGTTACGCTTTTTGAATTTTTGATACTGTTAATTGATTAACATTGATGAAAAAAAAATTTTAATATGTAGTTATTGTGAAAAAATTTATCGTTTATATTTTTGAAATTCGACAATAATTTTTTTATGAAACTCAATTTCGAGTATGAACAATAAATTTTTTTTCTCCAAGTTCACAACAACCTTGTTATATTAACGAATGGTGCAAAATATGCATACTCTAGTCATTACATTTAACGTGAAATATCAATTGTAAAGTCTAATTTCCAATTAACATATTGTTTTTACGAACTCATTTTCGAAAAACATTTTATCCTCGAAGATTTTTTCACTTATATTTTGTATACGCAGAACACAGATATTAAGGATTAAATAACCCGCAAAGCACGCATAAGACAAAAAAGTAATCCGATCTATAAATAGAAAAACAACATTTTTTGGTCGATTGTTTATGATAGCACGAAAAAATTGACAACGTAAAACGATTTAACAAAACGAAATTCGTAAATAATTATAGTAATAATTTTCACAAGCAAAAATCCAAGTAAAAAAATCACAGGAATTTTGTTTAAGGAACCAATGAAAAATTTAAATTGACTAAGATCAATGTATTTCATCAGTTTTCGAACTTCTATATTGAAGTTCAAAAAAATTGAAAATTCGAGAAGTGCGAATAAACCTAGTTTCAATATTCAAGTCAATTTTGATTTTTGGATTTAAAATATACAAGCTAGCGAAACAAAAATTGTTACAAAAATTAATAAGGATAAAAATAAACAAAAACAAAAATGTTGGCAAAAATAGCAATTAGTAAATCAATTGAAAATTCGTACGATCGAGACGTTGTTAATTCAATTATTCAAGGTTGAAAAATCTATTGTTGCAACAAACTTTTTCATCCAATTGTTCAAAATCCACTCAAAAAGCGAATCGAATGTACGCAGTCATGAATTTTTCATTCAAAAATAATATCAATAGTTATCATGTTTTGCTATCGATTACACACTAATCAAAAATTGATATGTATTTTTACCATTTCTGAAAAATAAAAATATTCGCTCATTTTTCAACTCCAAGTATGACATAACTTACAACGAATTAGTCTCTCTAGCACACAAATTAAAGTCTTCTCAAAGAGCATTAATTTCAATATCGGAATATTTGTTCACAAAGAGAGCAAATTGATATCACAAAGCGATATGAACAAGTTAATACATGTATAATAATGTATATGTTTCGTAATATATAATAATAAAGGCAACAAAAATATTATTTGAAAGATTTATGTTTCATCATGTAAAAACAAATATGCTTGAATTTTTTTAACTTTTTTATATTTAAGTTCAAAATTACTTTGGAAAATTGCTTTCGAATGTTGAAACTTTTGAACTGTGGATTTTTCATATTTTTTCAGATCCAGGGTGATAAAATCTAAAAACTATTAGTATCTCAAGTCGAAATAACGTAAAAAAATGTTTTTCAAGTTGAAAATTTAAATTAATAATTTTTTGTTATTATATAATAGAGTGTGAATCGAAATCTGGAAATCATGTTTTTTCACGCCCGAATTCGTAAACTTTTTTTAATTGCAATCACCAAAATCTCATCTTTTCCGATTTTTTAAACAAAAATTAAGACTGCTAAAATCAAAATAAATTTCAATAACATAAGAAAAGAAAAAATGCTAATGAAAAATTTATAAATATACGAAAATATAAGCCGTTAAAAATTTACAGTTGACATTTTAAAAATGAAATTGAAAAATTACAATTTTCTAATTAAACTTTCATGAGTTGAATTTATAAAAAATTTTTTTCCCTTGTTATTTTGAATCTATAAATTTAAAGACTGAAATTCAAAAAATGTACGTAAACATTAAAAAAAAAAGATGCTTCGTTTAAAATTGAAAAATGAAACACTTGAAATTCGTAAAATCTATATCGAACTCAAAATGCCACTTGACTCAATTTTATGATAAAAAAATCAAAATTTTGTCACAGAAATTTTGACTGTTTTCCGCAAATTTTCAACACCTATTTAACAATTTAAAATATTAATATCTTCTGTCACCCTGGAAATGATAAAAAAATTATAAGAATATAAAAGAAAAGTTATCATTAATATAATCAATTATGCAAATATACATTATTATATACAATGTACATACACAACCTTGAGACATTATATTAAAAGATGAGAATTGTTGAAAACTCGACAAATTATAAATTCATATGAATAAAAAATTTACAATGACCGTTTTAATTACTTCGTCGGCAGACGAATCGATCGAATTTCGTCTTGCGCTAAAAACAAACGTTTTATTTATTCAAGCGCAAAGTGTTAGCTTCCAGATCGATCTATTTTCGGAATTAATTTATCAACAAAACGAGTAACTTTATCGAATTTTTCGTTATTTTATTTAAAAATGTATCTAAAAAAAAGTTATTTTCAATTTCACGAGCAACGAAAGCAAAATTCGCAGAACACCAACTGAACTGAAAAATTTCACTATCATCAAATGTAATACCACCGTTTTAATGAAAAATAACTTGATGCAATTAATTTGACGCAGAAGGTAAATTTTTCTACATTGTACTAGCGGTTATTCATAATTGACATGGTGCAAAGTTACAAATTTTTGTACAATTAATCAAGTTTGAATAAAGTTTTTGAGAAAGCCTAGAAAAATTTTTCAGTAAGGCTTAACAAAGTTAAAGCTACATATATACAATGTACAAGATTTGAAAAAAAAAAAAATTATATCAGATAATCACATGAATGAAGTAAATGTTTGAGAAAAAACTCTTGTTCTTTTTATTTCATTATGATAAAAAAAAATTTTTTTTCAAATCTTGAACTTCAAGCATTTAACGCACCAAGTCTCGGCAAAAAATAAACGTAAGCCTAAAAAAATACAGCTAAATATGTACAATTTACAAAACGATAAATCGCTCTAGAACTGCATTAATTTTCTTCTGCAAATGGTGCATAAATTAAGGAATAAGTCTATCACCGAAAACGCTGTTAACTTTCAAAACTAACGCCACGTAAAATTCTTTGAATATTTTTTGTTCGAATATTTTCAGTAGTATGTAGAAAAATGCATAGTAAGTTTTTTTCAAGAGAGAATCTCGGTTATTGCCTCAGAAGTGGAAGATTTCTGACCCGAGCTCGAAAACACTTCAAAAATTGCGTTAGTCACCGAAAATTTGCAGTTCATTCAAAAGACATGAGGTTGGTCGGTATTGGTTTAAAGCCTGTGGTTTCGCCTCGAACGATGAGACGCAACGCTTTGATCCATTGGTCTGCCAATTCGTGTGTTTGGGCCTTGAACTTGTACACAGTAGCTGAAACACACAATAATTTATTGCTTGTCACCACTTATTGTCGACATTCACATTACTATGGATTAAAATTTTTAAATTACTTATAATTATTGATTATTATAATTTTTTGAATCAACTATTATATTTTCCATTAACTATTTCATTATGTCCATTAGTTAAATGAATCATTATAATTTCCAATTACTATTGATATGAATTATTGAAATTCCAATAAAGTTAAGATTCTTAAAAATAATCAGTCAGGGTTTTTTGCATCCAGATTTATTATATCTAGAGAAAAAAAAATTCAAAATGTGTATGTTCTCGATCTGATTTTTATCTCTGAATTTGTTTCTTTATAAAAGTACAAAAATTTTAAAATGAGGGGAAAATAAATTTTTCCAACTAAGACTTGCAACATAAAAATAAAGATCATTCTCAATATTCAGAAACTAGAAGTTTTAGTCCAGCTTTCAAATTTTCAATCTGTAAGTAATTCACTGAAAATTTTTTACATCTAGTTTTTAGGTCTAAAGGATTCAAGAATAAAAATTAATTTATATTTGTAAAAGTTTAATATACGAATTTGCAAATTTTCAGTATTAATGCAATTTTGACGTATTTTTTAGCATTTTCAAAGAGTTGAAGTATTTTTGTAAATTGTTATATAGATTTATAGAATTCAAAATTCGATTAATTTTCAATAATTTCCTTTATTTCTGGGAAAATTTCATCTACATAGATTTTCCAGGTTTTATAGATTTATCGTATTTTTTAAATTTCTTGTATACGTTTTTTAGAACTAGATGCTCAAGAATTTAAAGTTTTATAACTCGTAGACATTGGTTCAAATTTTTTGAAAGATAATTTTCTTACAGAATTCCATTACTTTCAGTGTTTCTTCAGAGTTTTAATGATACGATGGATTTTCTATTATTTCTTGGATTCCTATCTTTCTAGCACTTCCGTAGATTTTAATTTTTCAACTGTAATTTCACATTATCCTTGCCAAATATCTATGATTAAAATTTCGTTCAAGAAAAAATTTTTCTAAAGCTAAGATTTTATTATTACAGGCTTAGTAAAATTAAGAATTTCGAGTATCGTTCAATTTTGAGAACCCGCACAAAACCATTTTTAATGTCCTTTTAAAGAAATTTCATGAAAAAATTTCAAAAATTTAGAAGTATTTGAAAATTATTATACACAAATTTTAATGATTTTTTTATCGATTGCTATTGTTAAAATATAAAGAAAATGAAAAAAAAAGCATAGTATAAGTCTCTAGATTGTCGTAAATTACATGAAATTCAAATAATTTGTTGACTTTCAGGTAATGTTAATAAATTTTCACATCGTGAAAAATTGTTAAATTCAGAAAAATTATAGATACCGTGTAATATACTACATTTTTAAAAATAAAAAAATGTTCATACGGATACGGCCCAAAATTTTGAAAATTTCCAAATAATCTAGAATATAATATAACTTTGAGAAATGCTATTTGTTTAAAATTTTCATGGATCGGTTAAACTAGAAATTAATAATCAATTAACTTTTGCGTGGTATTTTCAAGTATTTAAATTACATATTATTATAAAGTTTTTGGAAATCAAAAATTGATACTCGCACAAAGATGTTATATAATTGTAGAAATATAATTAAAATTTGGAATTTCAGAAAATTATCCAGAACTACAATTTCTAGGTTTTTTTTCCTTATTTTCATTTTTTTACATTAATTTAAAAAATTTTCCGTAAATTTTTACATTTTACATGTTTTTTTTCTTGCTTACTTTATTGTGAATATGTTATTCATAAACATATATCAAACATGTTATATGTAAGCAACATTTCCTCAAATTGGTAGAATTTGGTTCTATAATACTTTTTGGACATCATAAAATTTGCTCAAAAAATATTGAATCGTTCGTTCTCACCTATTTCTCATTTTGAGTTGTGTGAGGCCTGAAATTCATCGATATTTAACAAAAAAAAAAAAAAATGAACCATCAGATTTTTATTTTGTAGCCAGAAAGATCTATAAACCTTCTGTTTATTTACTAAATTTTTCTACAACTTGAGTCCACAAGTGACGATTCGTACTCAAATTTGGCAACTAAGAAAGTTTCAAACTGTTTATGCTTAAATTTAAAATTTTTGAGGTATCGTACAATGCTATATTCCTTAAAAACTGTAGATTAAAAAAAATCATAATTTACTAGGCATAACGTACTATTGGATATTATATTTTGGACATAACCATACCCAATCTTACAATGACTTCATTTTAGCCTCATTTCGAAAACATTGGTCCCGCCGCAAAACGTCATACTTTAGCACCCAGATATACAAACAACTATTTTATCATCATAACTTTTTCATTTTTCCACCAAAAAAAGAAATTACCCGAATTTCGTGAGGGCTTTGAACCCACTTCTGCATATGCATCTATATTTTACCTTTTTTTGGGTCCGTTAACAGAAAAGTGTTAAGGTGTGAAGCGTCATCGAGGGGATCAACTATCCACCCAAGTATAGAAACCATTTTGTGGGGCTCGCGTTTGAAGTCAGATCTGCTGTGCCTGGAAAACCGAGTTCTACGAGTTACTCCAACAACTAGATTTCGCGCTTTTGCAAATTTCTTACCCTTTGAAACATTTGGAGGAAAAATAGACGATAGAGGTTGCCCACAATTGCACCCAATACCTCTGCCAAGTCGACACTGCTGGTTTACGACCATCTCGTAAAACAACTTTACGCCGCATCGCGCTTTGCATGACGCAACGCGTTTCCGGAGAACCGTCCATTTCGCAAGGTAAGACCGTCAGAGTACTGCTGCAATAAAGAGAAAAACCCAAATATCACGATATGAATAAAAGACGAAATTTTGATTTGTTCCGAGTATACAGGAAATCAAACTTTTTTTCGATTCATGCTTCCAATAAAAAATAACAATGAAATGTAATGAAAATTTCGAATAATTTAGGACTTATTACCTTGTTTTGGAAATCAAACTACAGTCCTCATTGACGGTATCACTCGGTGAACCTAGAGAGTTTTGGTCAAGGTCAACGATTCCCGTTGTCAGATGAGGTTCCTCCAGCACAGAATCATCAAGTAGATGACGAACAGTGACTTGATTTGACTCCAAAGGCACAGCTACCGCCTTCCAAAAAATGCTATAAATAAATAAACACATTGCTCGTCACATCTTGAATAAATAAAGCCATCCATGCGATTCGAATTATATAGTAAAATATCGATAACAGTTCGTTTCTTATTTAAAATGCAAGTTATTTATGCACTACATACATTATTACATACTGTCATATTAAAACCTCGAGTAATTGTGATTTATTGTTTTGCAATGCAATGTTTTACAATCATGTGAACTGTAGTCTTTTATGTCTGAATATTTCTCCAACGTTTCAGATGTTTTTGGTCGTGATTTTGACGAGTCAAGCAGATCTTGTAACTTCATGCTGCTTCGATGAAATACAACGAAGTAACGACACTAAAGACTAATTAAAATGCATGCGATGACGTAGATGATAAATTCTGCGTAATGAAACTATTTGCGAAGCAGAAGAAATTTTTCGAGTTAACAGCTGCAGGCTCCCTAGCAATTCATTCCAAAATGCGCAAAAAATTGCATCATCCACCAAAAAAAGACATTCTAAACGGAATTTTTTCATAATTACAATGAACAGATTCGTGAACAGTGTTGCCAAACTGGTACTTTTTCTACTAAACCTAGTGGGATTTTATAGAAAACTTTATAATCAATGAAAATCATTCGAAGGTACAATTTGTAAGTATACATTTACGGAAGTAAAATTGTGGAAAATTTTTCGAATTCTCGAAAAGTTCTTTCGAAATAATATGATTGGATATTCACGTGAAACTAAAAATTACGAAAGGTTCCAAAAGCGATAGTAATTATCATCCTGAAAAATAGTTGAAAATCTAGGATTTTTTTTGAATTAATGGGTCAAAAACTTAACCTAAAAATATATCTGAAAATCCTCCATTCATAAAAATTCAAACAAGTTCCAAAATAAAAGAGAATTCTTCAAGATTCAGTGAAAAATTCCCTGACTGTGGCAATACTGCTTAGAAAAAAAATGACAAGTATAATCTACGACAATGCTGCAATCCTACGGTAATTCCTAATCGCGACTCTGGGACTCACCCAGAAGATGAAACGACATTAGGTCCGTATTTTCCTCCTTGCTTATGGAAGTTGCGTGGAAGACTCGTGCTACGAAATCTGGTAAGTATTCGAAAATAAAAAAAAGAATTTCCACTCGTCGAAAATTTGAAAAATTTTTTCGTTTTTAAGAGAAACATGCTCGACCCGATATTCAAAATACTAAAAAGCCAAAACAATTCCTTCCACAAATGCATTAGAATTTCATTAAAATTCTTAATCAACCACTTTATTTGGCTTTTAAAATAATAAAGAATTTTTTAAGTTTTCAGCTTCCCAAATATTAGAAAGATTCCCACTTCCAGGGATCAAATATTAATAAATTTTCCCATAAACTTGTACGTCTTGAGTCGAAAAAACTTTTTTTCAGTAAAGTTCATTCAGTGTAATTTTTAAGTGAATTTTGGAAATCCATGGAACCAAGCAATAATTTTTGTATGGTTTGGACATTTTTTCAGATACTTGTTTGCATCCACTTTGAAAAATTCAAGTTTGATCGGGTACGGTAATGTCCAAACCACAATGTCCAAAAAATATTATAGAACCAAATTCTATCAATTTTGGAAAATATTGTTTACATAAATATAACATGTTTGAAATATGTTAGTGAATAACACATTTACAGTGTTATGATCAAGAAATTAAAAAAAAAACATGTAAAATGCAAACCTCTACAAAAATTTTTTATTTATGTCAAAAAATTGAAAACAAGGAAAAAAACGTACAAATTGTAGTTCTTGAAAATTGTCGTAATTTCTAACAATTTAAGAAATTTCTAGAAATTTTGTAAAACTCCAAATTTTTATTGAATTTTCACAATTATATAACATCTTTAGGTGAGCGTCAATTTTTGATTTCACAAAACTTTATAATGATATGAAAATGAAACACAAAAATACCACGCAGAAATCAATCAATTATTAAATTCTAGTTTAACTTAACAATTAAAATTTTTTAACAAATGCCTAAAATTTCTCAAAGTTACATTATGCTGTAAATTATTTTTAAAATTAAAAAAGTTTGTGACTGTATCTGTATGATGAAACATTTTTTGATACTTAAAAATGTAGTATATTACACGGTTTCTGTAATTTTTTGGAATTTAAAAATTTTCTACGATGTACGAAGTTTATTAATATTATTTGAAATTCAACAAATTATTCGAAATTATTGAAATTTACCACAATCTGGAGAATTATCCCAATGCTTTTTTAATTTCTTTATATTTCAATCATTATAATCGAAAAAAAATTCATTAAAACTTCTGTAATTTATTATAACTTTTTTAATTTTTCAATATTTTCAAGTTTCTGAAATTACATCACAAAATTAAAAAAAAACATACACTCTCTCAAAAAATATGATAATGATCACAATATACAAAAATATTGTCTTCTTATAAAATTATCGACTATTTAGAAAATATCCCGTTTTTTTATTTTTATTTTTTTTAATTTTAGAATTTTAAACATAATAAAAACTATTTCAAGATTGAAGGAAGACTGAAATAATAAAAATATTTGGATAATAAGTTAATTATTGCAATTGAATGCAAATTTTTTCAAAACTTACAAATTGTAGTTCTTGGAAATTGTCGTAATTTTTAAAAATTCATGAAATTTGTGGGAATTTTCTTAAACTCCAAATTTAAACTGAATCTTTACAATTATATAGCATCTTTGTGCGAGGATCAATTTTTGATTTAAAAAATTTAATAATGATATGAAAATAAGATACCCAAAAATACCACGCAAAAATATCAATTATTAAATTCTAGTTTAACCAAACGATTAAAATGTTTAACAAATACTCAACATTTCTCAAAGTTATTTTATGGTCTAGATTATTTTTAAAATTTGAAAAATTTTGACTGTATCCGTATGATGAAACATTTTTTGATATTTAAGAATGTAGTATATTACACGGTTTCTGTAACTTTTCGGAATTTGAAAATTTTTCACGATGTACAAAGTTTTTCAAAATTATCTGAAATTTAACAAATTATTCGAATTTTATAGAATTCACCATACACTTTTTCAAAAAATATGATAATGATCACAACATACAAAATTTATATTATCTACTTATAAAATTATCGACTATTTAGAAATTTTTCAGTTTTTTCAAAATTATGAAATTGTCAACATAATAAAAACTGTTTAAAGATTGAAATTAGACTGAAATAATAAGAAAAGTTGAATATTAATTTAGATGGACATAAAAATCTTTGGTCATTACGATCTCGACATTGTGGGGTCCTACACTCAAGTTCTAAAAATGTAGTAAAGTTTTTTACTCACAACTAACATACCTGATTTTTAGTTAAAAAACATTTCCACTGAAAAAATCGATACTTTTTCATAACAACATTTAATCATACTCCAGTGTATATTTTTTCACTATTTCACATTTAGACATAACTTGAAAAATTTTTTAATTTAAAAAAATTCATGTTTTTAACGTTCGAGACTTTGCTCTCCAAATCTGAAGTACTTTGACCTATAGTTCTCAACAAAAAAAGAAAAAATAAATAAATATCCAGAAACAGTTTCACGAACATTAGAAAAAAACCATTGATTTTCAAAGTAACAGACTTTTTCCTAAAAATCACTGGTTTTTCATGTGCCTGAAGTTCCAAACGTTAAAAATAAATGAAATTTGTTTTTGTATTCATACAATAATACAGATGTTAATAGCTCGTAAACTACAATAAACGTAACAGAAGCAAAATTGATAGCTAGATAAGCCACATGAAATCTAGAAAGTACCCCCTTCAGTTAAATGCTCAACCAGTGCCAAGTCATGAATTTTCTGAAGAAGTTACATGTAAATATGCATTGCCATAAAGGCCCCG
The DNA here is from genome assembly GCA_030522825.1 of Platygaster orseoliae. Classification (NCBI taxonomy): domain Eukaryota; kingdom Metazoa; phylum Arthropoda; class Insecta; order Hymenoptera; family Platygastridae; genus Platygaster; species Platygaster orseoliae. The sequence continues at coordinate 20,514 of JAPYZL010071263.1, read as the reverse complement.
AAAATTAAAAACGTAATCTTTTTTCTTTACACTTCGTTTTACGAACCTTAATTTCGCCCCTGTATTATTATTGTATTATCGTACAAATACAAAAAAAAATTTCGTTTATTCTCAACGTTTGGAACTTCAGGTACATGGTTTTTCTTTGTTTTGGGTTTAGGCTATTGGTGACTATAAAAATAACTTACTTTGATCCAAGACTGCGACATTTTCGATGACCAGGCACAAATTTCGTCGCGTTTGAAGGGTGACCATGAAAAGAAGCGGGGTATCCTTTGGCGGGAGAGAGGGATAGCGCGGCGACGCCAGTACCTGCGTCACCCACCGATTCTTTGCTGCTGCTGCTCGATGATGGCACAGGAGAATTTGGCTCAAGTTTCATAGACAATCTGCAGAATAAGCACAAACATTATTATAAACAAATAAATAAAAATACTTTTCCTTCCACTCCCAAAAAAGTGGAGAAATTCAACTTATTTTCTAAATGTTCAGAAATATATCGCGTGATAAACTTCTCTTATATTCACGTACTTGAAATGGTCGTCTTCTAAAAATTTTTGCAGCTCCTCAATGTACCGGACATTGTTCAAATATCTTTGGATTTCAGGTAAAGCTTCAATCCCTAGATAAACGCTACTTTGGAAAATCTTGACTTTCTCCAAAACTGTATTCATTTTCAAAGTTCTTTGGTGATTTCCTGCATTCTGTGAACAAACGATATTTTTTTACGAAACCGAAAAATTGTAGACATCATTAAGAACCTCGCAATCGAAATATGTAAAATTAAATTTTTCAGATTTAAAAATTTTCCTACTTTTGAAACAGGATGAGCCATGTCTATGTACACGAGATCGGTCAGAAAAACTCCTAAATATGGGATACATGGCAGTTTTATCATGTCCATATGTTCCCTCAGATTCCCCCAATTATTTTTATCACTGAAGACATCGACGAGCTTGTCGAAAATGGCTTTGTCTTTCTTCGAAAGGTACGCCCATGTTTTGTCCAGTCTGAAATATACTTCTATTATATATTTGAATTTAAGTACACTTTTGAATTACCACAAATTTTATCTTTATTATTATTAGCACTTACAACTAATAAAAATATGCAATCTCCAATCAATTACTTCAATCTCATTATTCTGTACTATTTTATAATGTACTTTATACATGTATCGATCTAAAATATCCATAATAAAAGATAAATTTGATTATCTCTGAATATTTTTACAATCTCTTACCTATAAATTGAGGCACTTCGCAATCCACAAATAATCGCGAAAAGCGAGTGCAAATTGTTCAAATCATACAATTTTTTGGCAATTCTGATGAAATGCAAGATGGTCTCAGCTCTTTGTTTTGGATTGAGACCATTTAAAATTTCCTGCACTGTCCAAAAACTCACCTGAAATCAATTAAACGAATCGATGAAATAAAATATAAATTATATTACAGCGTGTCCAGTTATTTCCAGAAACAGAATTTCTGGAGATTTCCCGGGTGATTTTCTCACATTATTTGTATTGAATATTTTATAGAGAAAAAAACCATAACTGTAACGAAACACAGTGTAACGTTATTATTTATGAATAATTTTTTATTAAACTAATTTTTTGTTTTTCATTTATTGTATATTATTGTATTATATAATTTTATAGTTTTTTGAAGAAATAATCTCTGAGTAGATTATTGAATATTTTCTAAATACTCTGAAGATTAATAGCATTTTATGCTCTCGAAGCTTAAGTTTACGGGATTTTTGATATTCTTATAGATTTTACAGAAAAAAATTTCTGCATAGAATTTCAGTATTATCAGTCTTTAGTATTTTTCAGTATTTATAAATCTTTGTAGCAATTTGTAGGATATTTATAGATTTCTAGCACTTTTAGTATTTTCTGTATTATTTCAATTATTATACGATTCAAAGAATTTTCTCATATTTTTGTGGATTTTTGTATAGATTTTTAGAATCAACTGCTCTAGGATTTAAAGTTTTCTAGATTTTTAGGAATTTATACATTTTCAACAAAGATTTACCAACATGAATTTAGTGTTTATAAATTTCTGGTATTTTTTCATATTTATCGAATTTTTTTTATTCATCTGCGGATCGCTAGTTAGATTTCTGGAATTGGATACTCTCGAATTCAAAGTAAATTATATTATAAATATATGAAAGGATTAAGAAAATAAAAGTTTGTAAATCAATTTTGAGAACTTTCTGGTATTATAATGAATTACTGTATAGATTTATAGAATTAAATGCTTTCGCATTCTAAATTTCATAGATTTCTATTACTTTCAGTATTTTTAGTATTATTTCAGTATTTATACGATTCAAATGATTTTATAATATTTTCGTTGATTTCTATATAGATTTTTATAATCAGATAATCTAGGATTTCAAGTTTTCTAGATTTTTAGTAATTGACGGATTTTTAAGGATTTATCAAAATAGATTTTGGGTGTTTATAAATTTCTAGCAGTTATCGTACTTTTTCATATTTATCAATTTTTTTTTGTTTTTCTGTGGATAGCTATACAGATTTCTGGAATCGATACTCTTAAATTCAAAGTAAATTATATTTGACGTACATGAATGGATTTAAAAAAAAAAGGCTTTTACATCAATTTCGAGAACTTTCTGATATTTAAATGGATTACTGTAGATTTCTAGAATTCTATGCTTTCGTATTCAAAATTTCATAGATTTCCATTACTTTCAGTATTTTTAGTATTATTTCAGTATTTATATGATTCAAATGATTTTCTAATATTTTAGTGCATTTCTGTATAGATTTTCAGAATCAGATACTCTAGGATTTCAAGTTATTTAGATTTTTATTAATTTACGGATTTTCCAAGATTTATCAACATAGATTTTGGGTGTTTATAAATTTCTAGTATTTATCATACTTTTTCATATTTATCAATTTTTTTTGTTTTTCTGTAGATCGCTATTTAGATTTCTGGAATTTGATTCTCAAATTCAAAGTAAATTATATTTGACTTATATGAATGGATTTAAAAAAAAAACGGCTTATACATCAGTTTGGAGAACTTTCTGATATTTAAACGGATTACTGTATAGATTTCTAGAATTCAATGCTTTTGTATTCAAAAATTTATAAAACTAATTAGAGTATTTTAAAGACATCTGGTATTTATACTTCTTCTCCTATTTGTCAACACTCATAAAATTCAGTCTAATTCTTTACTTTTTTAATAAATTTTTACTATTTTGCATTTTTTTACATTTGTCACAGTTTGTGCGATTTCTTAGTTCTTTTGTGAATCACTATTTAGATTTCTAAAATTTCATGTAGCAAAATTTTATTTGATGATGGAAGACACTGTAACGGAAACTTTTGGAACGTTTTTTCGGCCATTTTGTATGTGCTGCACAATCTTCCATCTACTTTTTGCGTGTAAATTTTAAGTTTTAAATACGTATTTATTAAGCCAGGAAAAATTCCAGGAGATTTCAAAAAATTCAAGTAGAATTCCAGGATTTTCCGGAGGTTGGACACCTTGTATTACTAATAAAAAAAATGTTAAATAATTTTTCAATAAAACATACATGGTTAAATCTTCGCGTAAAACTGACAACGTTGGGAGCCACGAGTAGTTTATTTTTTTTATTCCAGGAACAGCTGGTGAGTTCTTCAGGTTTTATGCTTCTGAAAACTGCTCCATCCAACAAAGTCAGTTGCGTCGCCAAGTCTTCAGCCTGGAGACTTGTAGCAACAGTGATACTTGGTGTTGTATATCCTTGATTGCATTGTCTTGGCAGTGAGTTTGTTTTTCCAGTTACAGTGCTTCTATGAAAGGACCCAGAAAGCAAAACTGTGATTTTGGTTTTTATCTTCCCACAAATCCACAAGAGCTGCATTTTGAATCAATTTTCAAAAATTTGAAACCAAACCCCAAAACTAATTGAATAGGCTGAAAAACAATCTTTTTTTCATGTATCATGAAAAGTTTGAGAGTCTGCAGAAATTTATGGTGAATTTCAAAAACTCTCATTTGAATTACTTACTGGTTCGGAATTTTCTGATATCTGAAGAACTGTAATAATGCTTAAAAACTATGGCCAATAAACTTTTTAGGAAATCAAAGAAACGAAGATGTTTTTTAATACTTTTGTATATTTTTAATTAAAGAAAAATTTGAACATTGAATGAATTATGTAGCATTGTTTTATTATTTAATTATATAATGGTTTTTGGAAAATTTTACAGCCAGCTCAAAATTGGATTATTGTAACACACCAAGATTAATAAAATAATAATAAAAATATTTTCATGTTTTTGAAAGTTTTGTATTACAAGTAAAAAATTCACTCACCCGAAGTTATCGTAAAAATTTTGTGGATTCGCATTGAATTCAGAATACTTTCTCAGTACTTTGAATCTGTCTTTTGGCTCCTTGCGATTTTTTTCCCCGGAATACAGGTAGTTTTGGCACAGAAGAGGACCATTCAAAGAACTCGAGTCGTTTAAAACTTTTCCTGGTGATTCATACTGAAGGAACGACAGATTAATGGTCAGAAAATTTTCTGTACATTATTTTATTAATCATCTTTGTTGAGATTATTGGATACAATAAAAAAACAAAAAATTTGAATATATTCTATGATATTATAATATATATTTAAGATATTCAATATCTCTATAAAATTATAAAATATGAACTTGGAAAAATAAAAAATGATTGTTATATATCTACATAACTGAATTTTGGTTGAATGAATATTTCGTTCCATATATTTTTTTATATTTATATAATAAATTGTAAACTTACGCTTGTGTGCAGAGTAGAAACCGAATCACTTGACAAATCATAAGGTATCGAGGTATAGTGCATTTCGGCCATGAAATTCAGTCGCATAAGACAAACATCCCATTTTTTATTTGTCTTCAGGCAATTTCAAAACGCCTCATAAAAATAGTCTGCCAATCAAAAAAATCATATTAATTTCTATTATATTTTTGAATTAATTTAAATTACATAACTTTAGCTTCTCACTTTATTTTACTTAACAACTAAAAACTTTAGTTAAAAATGAACATTTTTTTTTGAGCGAAATTTCTGAAATTTGTATAAATATAGAATTCCTCATTACTACATTTCAAAAATCATGATTTTTTTGTGCTTGTAAATTTTTGCTATGGAAGATTCATGCTCATTATATATCACTTGACATGATATATTCTTAAATTCTTAAATTTTGGATTTTATAAATGCAATTTGTATCTAAATAAATCTAATCCCAAAAAAAAATCAGATCATGTATGCATTTCCTTCATTAAAAATTTTGAGGAACGTGATTTCCCAGAAAAATATGTAAAAATTATATGCATTTAAACTGAAAATTTATGTTGGAGTATAGGTTTTTCAAAATTTATTTTTTCTGATTCAGAATCACGATGAATTTCTCCCTGCTTCAATTTTTGGATTGTCAAATTCACAAATGTAAAAGACTAAGCTTTCTTAAACATAAGATTTATTTTTATGCACTATATTCGTGTTTCTATAATTAAACCTTCTTTTTTTTCAAGTATGCCTATTTGAAAATAAAAATACCGTATTTTTTTCCTTTCAATTCATCTAATCATTTATCATGAGCATAATTATTAAAACATTTTCAAATTTTGAAATTTTCCAATACTGCAATTTTTTTCACTGCTTAAGTAATTGGATAATTCAGAATTTTTTTTAAAAAATTTTATAACTGTTATTTTAATTCTAAACAATTATAAATAATTTGTGTTTAGTCTTTACAAAAGTATGAGAATATCTCAAAAATTTATGTGTTTTGGCTTATAAAATAGATATCAATATAATAATCTCTAAATCAAATCTTACGGAAAACTTAACAAATACAAATAAATTTTCATAAGCATCGAAGAGTTTTGAAAATTTTTTAGATATTCAAAAAAGAAAAAAAATAGACTTATTATTCGAACATGTTTTACTATTTTACGTCAACTGGAACAGCAACGAAAATTTGTCCAAATAAAGAATTGTAAAATTAGCTGGGATAAGAAAAAAAATGTGTTCTTTTTACATATACACCCATAATAATATTAATATGGAAATATGATACTTATAATGATGTAATTATATTTTGAATTTTTTTGATTGTAAGTACATTTCCAACTGAAAAATGCAAAAAAATTTTCCAGGAAATTTAGTAAGAATATCGGTTGTCTGTTCTTTGCTTTAAAGCCTGAGAAATGTGACATTTATTCTAATGTACTCAATTATGTTTGCTTATCCATTAATTTATCGTTTGTAATTTTTTCATCATTAATTTAAAATTTTATTCACATGAAAACTCAATACTGTTAAAACAGTTTTGAAGATAAAATGTTCACACCTACCGTTGTTTTTTTAACAACAATATAGTGCATTGTTATAAACAAATTCATTTTTTTCAAACTTGGAACTATTTTTTTTCGATTTTTTTTATGATAAATTTTTTTCAAACGTTTATCAAAATGCATGCAAAATTTTGGAGTGGAGAAATGAAAATTGTAGGTGTAATGAATTTTCTTAATCTGCCCCGCACGTTGCAGCGAGTGAGTTACTACGCAAATTTTGACAGCAGGTAATGGTGTACAGAATAAGTTCACTAATGGGCAGTGTTTATGTCAAAATTTTTATTTGCTCATGTTAACACTTAAATTTTACAATTTGGCTTTGTTCTTCATTGTTTATAATAATACTTTTTTTTCAATTATTTTACAATACATGTAAAAAAGGTTTTTTACAGACTAAGAAACATCAAAAAATCATATTTCGAAATTTTCAAGTATCACATTGAAAAAAAAAATACATGTCGATTATTTTCGATTTGAAAACACGAAAAAAATTATTTGGTTGAAAAAAAAATTTTGACTGTAAATCTCCCATGAAATGACCCATAAATATCTGATAAAGTTAACAAAACGTACGTTATACAATAAATAAAAATATTATTATTATAAATGTTATTAATATTATAATAAATCAAATATTTACGATATGTAACTTTTGATAAAAATACGAGTTATATGAACTTTCATACAAAGTCGATGGAAATCACTTTTGTTTATAAGAAATGAATTATGAAAAAATTTTATGCACCACGTCTAACACACTAGCGCAATTCGATTAGTACACTCATGTTCGCTAAGTGGCTACACCACATTTTTTCTTAAATGCGAATGATTGTGGAAATCTTTTAAATGTTATACTTTTAATATCGACTGCCTTGTTAAGAATTTTAATTTCCCCTTAAATAATTCTATAAATTGACACTTTTTTGTATATTTGTCAAACAAATTATCAATTTAAATCATTTAAATCATGATATAATTATTAAAATTTTTTTTATTCCTTATAGATTCTCCACTGAAAACTGCTCAAAATTTTCAGGAAATTCAGTAAAAATATTGAGAGTGATAAATCATTTTTCAGAAATGAAAATTTGACGAAAAATAACGATTGTTAATTTTTTGAGATGTATGAAAGAAAATTTTAACGATAAAATTAAAAAATTATTAAAATTTACTTGAATGGGACGAGTGAATTTTTTTTAATGATTTGTTATACATAGCATTATTTTTATTATTTTTCGCTAAAAAATTTCTAATTGGTATTTAAATTGAATGAATCTGCTGCAAGAAAAATTCAAAATTTTCAGTAGGGAATTTCGTTACATAAACAAAAATTGAGTTTTTAGGAAAACTAGAAATTATTGGAAATATTATACTTATAGTATGCAAAATGTCTATTTTCAACAGAAGTTGCTAGTTAAAATCATACTTATTTAGTGTCAAAACTAGTTCTTGTACTGTACATTCTCACAAAATATTTTATATATACTCTCAATATTCATAATAATTATACTTTATTACACAAATATTATACCTCCAATGATAAGACGATTAAATTATAAATTCTTCTAATTGTTTATATATTCTTCCCTGAAAACTGCTAAAAATTTTTGGGAAATTCAGTAAAAGTATTATTAGTCATCAATTATTTTCAGAAATGAAAATCTGACGAGAAATAATAATTATTTCATTTTTGAGATATTTGAAAGCAAAACTTTAACAATAACATTACGAAAAATATGCAATCTTGTGAATCAAAAAAATTATTAAAATTTAGTGGTATGAGAAAAGCGAAATGTTTTTTAATGATTAGTTATTCAAGTACTATATTTTTTATTTTAAGCCAAAAACTTTTAATTGGTATTTCAATTTCATAAATTTAGTAAAATTTATAATCAATTTTCAGTAGGGAATTTCGATATATGAAAAAAATGTAGTTTTTAGGAAAACCAGAAACTATTGGAAATATTCAACTAACAGTACGAAAATTTTCTATTTTCAACAGAAATTGCGAGTTTAAAATCGGACTTATTTAGTGTCAAAACTAGTTCTTGTACTTTGCTTTCTCACAAAATATCGTGCTTCGACGCAAGAAAACAATCGTAAATAAATGAGCTGTCATGTGATAAAACTAAAAATAATCTACACACTCCATGTAAAAACTCCCACAAAAAAAATAACGCGTTCATACATGGGAAAATTTTCAATTATCGTATACTAATGTAGGTGAAAGAACCGTAAACAAATCTATTGTTTGTAAAATCTGATAGAGAAAGTCGTGAAAGTGTGCGAAAAAGGGCTTTCATCGCACTCTAAAATACAAATCGTAACCTAACATATATCAAATAATATAATTTAATGGAATTAAAAATCACGAAAAAAGACGAATTAAGTGTAACAATGTTTTTTTTCTTATTCTGACAAGTCACAGAAAATTTTACTAACTACGAATTTTGTTTTTCGAACTTGTCACAAAACTGTCAAGTAGCGATAAAAATAATCTTTTAGTAAATCAACGAAACACAATATGAACAATTGTTTGTTTTTTTGAAAAAACATGAAAAAACTCTATCTAACCTTACCTTAGAACTCTGAGAAGCTGTAGTTTTTTTCACTCCAATTTCATAATCTAAATCACTTGTTGTTGTTTCTGTTGCTCACTTATTTGTTTTCGTTTCTTCGTTTGGACGATTGCAGACGACTCCAATGTAGATTTCAGCGAATTCAGAGTTTTCAGGCATCAGTTTCCGATAATTTCTGAATGAACCAATTGAACATTTCTGAACCTTCTTCTATACAAATGGCGTTTCACAAACAATCACAAAATGTCACAAAATTACAAACCGACCGTGAAAGTCGTTGCGAGTCCTTTTTGTCATCATTACATAACCTCACTTTTCAAAACTGTATTGATCATTTCATAAACATTTATACAAAAACTGCGCGAATATTTTGCAATTTCCAATGTTTAGAACCATCAAAAACACAATGACAATTATTCCTGGAGACTGAAAACGATTAACCGGTATAAAAATTCGGTCGTCGTGAATAGATAAGTGCGTATTTATTTAATATTTTCTATGTTGTCTATGATGAGAAATAGTAAAATTTTTTGCATGCGTTAAACCCCGAATTTTTGTACATCAGAAACAGGTATTAAAGACAAAAAAAAATTTTTTTAAGAAATTTTTGGTAACTGATGTCAATTCAGATATACACTTGAAAAAATATTGACCAAAGTATTTTTGTCGCTGGGCCAAAACGTCAAAAATCGTTTATGAAATTGTTAAGTGAGTAGCTGATTATGTAAAATATTCAGGGGTGGATCAATAATATTATTTCGGAGGGGGTTTTCAGGATTTTCATCTTTTGAATTGTAAAAAAGAAAGGTCATCAAATTCAGAATTTTTTGATTTTGACTTCTAAAAAAAAAAAGAACATTAAATTCAGAATTTTCATCTTTTGACTTCAAAAAAAAAAAGAAAAAAAGTTATCAAGTTCTTAAATTTGATTTTGTAAATAACAAAAGAAATTTTTTTTTTTTTTGGGGGGGGGGGTATCCAAAAATTACGGGTTTTTTCTCGGTGCTGCTCAGCACTAGTTTTGAATTTTTTTTATACATTTATATATATTTCAGGTGCATCGGAATTCCAAAAAAAAAGTCATGTTGATATTCGGTGACGTGAGACGCCGCATTAATGAAAAATGGAACCGAATGCAAAAGAAAACGACCATGGGTGTGCAATCCGCAAAAGATGCCGCATTTCGCGGCAGCATCATCTTCATCAGTTCTGTCTTGGTTGTCTGGGTTTCGATTTTTTTGTACACTGCGTTTTATTATGCATACATGCCGAGCATGTACCATGTACGACCAGTGAATTTACAGTTTGAGTAAGTTCCTGGTTGTTAGACTACTATTTTTCATCAATTATACATACTATAGTTGAAAGTTTTTCCTAAATACATATTTAAGAAATAATAAAGACAGTATTTTTTTTTAGATACCTGTAGCAAAATGTTTCATAGAATTTCCATAGAAATTTCTATAAGAACTTCCATTGAAATTTCGATAAGAATTTCTATTGAATTTTCCAATGAAAAAGTTCACGGTTTATTGCCTATGGAAATTTTTCCATTGAACTTTTCCCTTGGTTTTTTATTGAATGTCCATTACGTTTCTATTTATGCACACATACTTTTCATTCACTTTCCATAGGATTTTCATTGCGTTTACATTAGATTTTCATTCATTCACATACAATTTCCATCCACTTTCCATAGGATTTCTATTGCATTTCCGTAAGATTCCATACAAAAAATGTGTATAAAATTTCTCTCATGAATCACTTCAATGGAAAAAAAATTTTTCATTTGTTTCAATCGATAAGAAAATAATGGAAAAATTTTTTCATTTATCAGTTAAATGGAAAAAATTTCCTTTTGGACTTACCAATGCAAAATGTGTGAAAAAATTTTTTTCATTCATCAGCTCAATGAAAAAAATACTTATTCGGACTTACGAATGGAAAACACATGGAAAAATTGTTCCATTCATCAGCTAAAAAAAAAAAAATTTCCCTTCAGACTTACCAATGCAGAAGCGTATGGAAAATTTTTTTCATTCATCAACTCTACGGAAAAAACATTTCCATTCAGACCCATCTGTGAAAAATTTATGGAAAATTAATGGAAATAAATTTTCCATTCACTTTCCATTGAACTTCTATGGAAATTCTACGGAACTTTTTCCTACGAGTACTTTCAAATTGATTCCACATTATACGCTCTGCCATTCATACAATTTTCTTTGCTCAAGATAATTACTCGAAGCAAGTTGAACAATTTAACAAGTAAAATTGATCTGATCTTTTCTTTATTCTTTTAGCTTTCAGTAGCTTTCAATAAAACAATACCATCTTTTGATTGATTGTTTATTTACTTGTTTGACAACATTGGAAATTTTACTACTTCATATATTATAATTACACGGGAAAAAATTGGGGTCTGCAGTAGCACAACGTAGGCATTGCTGCAGAACCGAGAGAAGGTGTTACTGCTGGGTGGGACGCGACAGTTGAAAACGGTTGGTCGACAATTGACAATCGACAAACAATTTCTAAAAACTATGCAAGTAATTTATAATAATAATCGTGAGCTAAGAAATCTGTTTTATTTAGCGTTTTCTGAATTTTGGTCAAGTCGTAACTTGTGTAGTTATAAAAAAATTATAATTTTGAATAATCATACAATAAATTATTATTATTCAATATTAGTTTTTGATGATTAATTTTCAATTTTATTAGATAATTTATTCTTTAATATTTTTCTATTAAAAATATAATTCTGTATCATGTATATGTTATATAAGCTTATATCAAATTCTAATTTTTTTCAAGTTTTAAATATATGAATACAGAAAAATTCTATTATGATTTTCCCTATTTTAACACTATACTTATTTAATTATTTCTTCAAGCATTTCAAAATCACTGATTTTTGTATCAAAATTTATAATTTTTTTCTCGTCACATTCGGTTAAAATATGTATGAAAAATAAAAAATAGCCAAAATGTGTATTTTGTTCAAGAAGAGGTAAAAATATGTAAAAAAAAATTTTATATTCGAAAAAATATTTTGAGTAGCCCTGGTAATAATCATGATTGTAATAATTGTGAAAAAATTATTATCCTTATATTGCATTATAAATGTGACTTCAAAATGAGTTATTATTATGATACATCACATATTACTTCTATTAATATTTTATTTTTTGTGAAAAATAACTTTTACGAATAGTTTCACTGGTTTCCACCAATAAATATTTGTATTTATGTTTATGTCACTGTAAATGAAAATTTGATAATGCCTATAGTATGATATATTTTGTTCGAAATAATATTAAAATTATTTTATCTAATTAATGTGTTATTGAAGCACATTTGTTATTGTAGCACTCATTAATCGAAGCATATATAACCATTCAATTTTTAATGAAATATTGATAATGGTTATCAGTAACAAACACCACTCATATATATAGCCATTGGGGACACCATTTTGACACCAGAGGTCGCGAATGAGCTCGACAATTTTTTTACATGGGAGTTTCAGACACCCGACTGCGCTGGTGTAAAATCAGCACCCAGCAGTAGCACCTTCTCTCGGTTCTGCAGCAATGCCTACGTTGTGCTCCTGCAGACCCCAATATTTTCCCGTTTAGGAAGGTGGAGAATTATAATTTAGATTAATGTAGGATATATTAGTTTTTAACTCAATTTCGAAAATTGTTAATATTAATATGGAATATTGCTTATGATTTTCGATCCTGTGGAACCAAATAAATTTTGAACCTATTTCTTGTTTTTTGTTTTCAATTATTTCATTTTTTACTGGACTCTCTGCAAGAACTACATTAACATTAAAATAATTTTCCAATGAATACTGAAATCTATTAATTTCAATTGTAATTGAGGGTCTGGATTCTATAACCTACTTAGCGCCATTGCGTTTTCAAGCCGCTAAGTCGGTTAGAGATCCGGGCCCTCAATTATTATCACTGGTTTGATATGATTATTGAAAGTAATCTTTTATACATTCCCAGTCAATTGATTTCGTTTTTAAATCATAACGTCTATGTTTTAGCTACTTTTGAGCCCTTTTCAAGACGTCTGTATGATAAAAAAAGCCTTTTAAAAAATGTCGAAAATCTTCTAAAACTGGTTGTCACAACTTTTTTGTTCAAAAGTAACTGGAATGTCTACATTATGATTTAAAAAGAAATAAATAGTCTGGAAATATCCAAAAGATCACTTATAGTAAATCTATTAATATTTCACAATAAATTCCATTATTTACATAATATCCTTATAACCTATTTCTATTTTTCTTATGTAAAATAAATGCAGTCGATTTATTTTACTGGAAAACTTTTGTTAATAGCATGTTAAATGATATTGTCGATTCTTTTTATTTTTTTTTTTTTTTTTTTTGTACGTCTTTCATTGAAGTATGGTTTGGAAATAAAGAATTATTCCTGATTATTCCTACAGCTATATTACAATATTGGAAACCAAATTATTATTTTTTCATAAAAAAAAAAGAAATGCGGCGTAAGGATATTATTTTAGTAGTGGAATTTATTGTGAAATATTAATTGATTTGAGTATTAATTAGAAAATTATTTTAGTATAAATGTAGTTTCTGATGCTTACTAATCAAAGACCGAAAACTTGAAGTCAAAAAATAAGTTTTACATTTATTTGATGAATGATCAAAAATTATGAATAATAATAATGGAGCGTTATTTAATAACTTTTAAATTAAGTTCTTGAAATATGCAGATATTCTGTCAGTATACACAAAAATTGCAAATTTCTAAGATCAAATAATGCAAACTAACTTATACAAAACTCAAAATTAAAAAAATCTTGAATTGAGTTATTTAAGGGAAAAAAAGTAAAAGTTTTGGAATTTATCGTTCATGTGCAAAATAATCCATTTATTGTTAGGAATGATATGAAGCTTTTGGCAATTGAGAAAATGTGCTTTATACCTGTAATGACACAAGTCATGTAGGAAATACTATGATAAAAGAATTTTTTTTTCATAATTTGTCCAGTTATCATTTCAATGAAATAATGTTCATAAAGTTTTCAACATTAAATAATCACACGAAAATTTTTTCTGAGGTTTACCAAAAATAATGTAAAAATTTGAAAAAATTAATTCGACGAAGGCTAATGAGGAATTTTTTCTCTTTTTTTTCCTTTTTGAATTTTATTATTTCTGTATTATTATTCATTTATTTATTATATATCATAAATTTATTTTATCATTATTTATTCATTTTTCGTTTTTTAAATTCCTAACAAGGAATTTTCTAAATATGTTTGTACACTAGTGATTTTGATTCTTATAAGAAACGGCAAAATTTTTATAATAATTAGAAATTTCTCATAAAGTCAACCTTAAAAAATTTTAATAGGAAAAAAACTTTATACAAAAACCAATGACACTTTTAAGAGAAATTTTAAATTTTTTATAAGAAAACATTTCAACCTCGCACATTTTTCATAAACTGAAATTTTTACCAAACAAATTTTTTGTAAATATTTCTGAAGAAAATTGAATTTTTTTTTTTTGTTTTTTTACTTTTTTTTTTTTTTTTTTTTTTTTTTTTTTTTTTTTTTTGTAGATTTATTTTAGGGGCTTTGCTGAATTCGCTATTTTGAGATTTTAAATCATTCATGGTAAATTTAAAAAAAAAATTCTCGTGTGATTTTTCATCGTTGTGAACTTTGTGAACATAATGAAATCTGAAAAGTCTTTAATTCTTATCTGTCTATGACTTGGAACGATTACTATAATAGATTGTTTTTGACAGAACCTGTCGGAGTACAGGGATTTGCAGCTTTCCCTCTGCTTACGTTCAACTGACAAATAAACAGCAACTTTTCATGGTGGGCCAGCCGTATAAAGTAAATCTGCGTCTGGAAATGCCAGAATCTCCAACAAACAAACAATTAGGTATTTTTTTGATACAATTTTTCAGAGTTTAATCATAAGATTAACAAACTTTTTACTCGAAGAAAAAAAATTAGTCACGTTTGTTGGGTTATGTATAAAAACGTTCGTTTTTATACATAACTTATTTGAAATCACAAAATTTCCACTATTGAAAAATTATATTGAAAAAGTTTCAAAATATGACACTTACTATTTGAAGAGCAAAAAAATTTTTTAAACGAAAAATTTTGAAATCTTTGTAAATAAAATAACTGTCCTACTTGAAAACGTGATAACAAAAAATTAAAACTTGAATACTGAAGCATTTGGATGTTGAAAGTTTACGAGTTAAGAAATCAAACTTTTTTTATTATGAAGTTCAGTCGATATTAATCCATAATAAATAGTTTCTATTGACAACAGGTATGTTCATGGTGTGCGCTTCTCTCAAAAGTCGCAATAATCACTTAGTAGACAAAGCTTGTCGATCAACAATGTTGCATTATCGCAGTACACTGTTGGACACGTTGACGACCCTGACTTTTTCGCCTATGATGATTTTTGGTAGTCTTGAGGAAAAGCAAAACATTATTCTCGAGCTTTTTGGAAGCTTCGAAGAAGATCAGGTAAATTAAATTCTACCAGATTTTAAAGTTTCTATTGCTTAAAGCAAAAATTTCATTGCTTTTTTTTCATTATATCATCCAAAATTGTTTTCCAGTTTTTTATTCATTATAAATTAATGGTTATATATAATAAATAATATCATCATAATTATATAATACTTTAATATATATGAATAATATTTACTTATGGTCATTTAATTATTTCATTTTTTATATACATATTATTATTGATCAATATAACATATATTATATTGTAACATGTAGTATCATACATAATAATATAATTATAATATTATAAATAACACTTGCATACAATAATATAATTATATATCATAAATAAATGAAATAGTTTCTTTATTTGTTTATTTTCATTCAATTTCCATACAAAAAAATAAAAGAATAAAGGTATCAAATGATAAAAAGTTACTTATTGAAAAATATTGCGAAATTCAGATCGAAACACTTTACACAGCATGAAGTAAAAAAACTATGAACAGTAGAATTACTGCTTGCTACACGTTTCTGCATTTTATGATACATTATTGAAATTATTAGTCTTAAATATTTTTTTATTAATAATTTGTTTTCTTCAACCACACAAATTAACCTACTTTATTTATAATTTTTCTAAATGATATAAATTATACTAGTTACAACGATCGTGAGATATTCTTCATATAACGTGCAGCAGGCGCGGAAAAAATTTGCACATACATTGTATATTCTAATCGAATTCAGTGTATGAGGGTTTTAGAGGTTTCTGAGTTTTATGAAAAAATATCAGTTTTCGTAGAAATATGAGTAATATTTCAATTTCCAATATTCAGTCTTATTTTCGTGATCAGAGACCTCGAAAAGCCTTACATCGTAAGTTTCACTAGAGTATCATTAAAAAAATATATAGAAAAAATTTCGAAATTAAAATTTCTTTCTTACTGAGTGTTTTATAGGGTCCAAAACAAGATTGCTCTGGTAAGAGTGGGAATAAAAAAGGGAAATCTTTGCTCGGTAGCTCGGTACAGTGCCCTGCAAAAGTTTGGACTCATTTGGGAAAATCTTTTTTTTTATTCTTCACTTTATTTATTTTCTTTATCAAAATATAATGATTAAAAAAAATTTATTATGTATTATACTATATTTTATTACAATAATATATTATATTTGAATTTAACAAAAAATTTCATGAATGTTTATTATACAAATACGTACATTAAACCGTCTAAGAAGAATATAAATAAAGTGACGAATAAAAAAAAAAAGATTTTCCCAAGTGAGTCCGAAATTTTGCAAGGGTGTATATCAAAAAATTTTTGCTTGTTGCAGAGAGAACTTGTTTTTGTGTAATTGATTTTTGGAAATAAAATGTCTAAATCATATTCGTTATTTTTAAATGTTTTTCATTAGATTTGTTAGCCAATTAAGAAAAAATGTGCTTTTTTCGGAAGATTTCAACATTTTTTAGTAAAGTTATAATCCAGATCTTCTATATAATGGTAAAATTGTATTTAAAAAAATATTTTATATCTAAGATTGCAGTAAACTGTTTTTATGGGTGCAAGTTCATGATGAATTTCGACTTTCAAAAAAGTTGAACGTTTTGGAAATTCCTAGTTTAAAATATCTGGATCACAAATCTTTTAGGATCCAACGTTTTTATTGTTAATAAGTAGAAAAATATAACTATTTCTCATTCGTTCGTTTCTAAAATTTTTTCTTTGCAGTGAATTCAAATAAAAATTCTTCATCAAAAACTTATGAATTCAAAATACTAAATTATAATACAAAAGAAGAAATTTGTACTTTGATTAACACAAATTTGGAAGAATGACATCAACAAAGTTTTTCGATGCAGAATTTTTATAATTTTCGAAATTGGTCATGCAAAACATCAAAATCACATTTTTTCAAAAATGAAATTCTATGTTTTATGTGATAAATGCATTACTATAAAAATTCACATTCCTACCTTGCTTTTTTACTTTTATTTTGTAGCTAAATGAAAACAATAATTAAAATCGAAAAAAACATTTAAATTTATGAGATTAAAAAAATCAATTTACAAATTTATTTGAATTAAAATAAGAAAAAAAAAATTATCAAGTTTCAACTTTTTTAAATTGTGATTGAATCTTCTAAAAAAAAAGTACCTTGTGTTGTTTCAAACAAATTTTGTAGGTACTTATTATAAATTGTAGTATATTTAATTTAATTTCTAAGTAATATTATTGTTTGTGAACATCATTAATTTATCAGTTGCAAGAAATATCAAATTTTATTGTATATTTCATAATTTGAGGCAATAAAAGAAAGGGTTCGTAACCATTCGTGTATATATGTCCAAGTTGGGAAATTTATGAATCATAATTTTCCCTAAATTAACGAATTTCAAATAGACCCTTCGAAATATCATTTTCCGCTCTTGTTTAAATAATGATGAATCTAAAAATAATAACCCTGAGTTTGCACGAGAGAAATCATATTCGAATCATAGTTATGCGCACGACATAATTTGTTTTATGACTCTAGAGCTGATGAAAACTTGGTTCGTAAATGTTAGTATCGCGCCTAAAATACTCGATGTAAAATCGGAAGTAGATTACCGTCAATAAATTGTTAGTTTATTAGTTTTTCCTTTACGTTTTTATTAGTTTCACGAAACCATTTGAATTGGTTAACATATATCATGCTGCTTTGGGAAAATCGCAGATTTTTATAATATTTTCCTGATGTTTTTAAAAACTTTTTTAACAAATGTAATGTATCTGAAAAAAGGTGATAAGATTTTGATTATTGAATTTTGAACAGTCTCAATTTTAACGGCTATAAAATCAAATTGCAAAAATCCATTTTCGAAAAAATGTATAAATAGTAGAAAAAATATTAAAACGAAAAATGCCTCTAAGACATTCGGAAAAGAATAAAAAAAGAAAAAAGAACTACATTTTTTTGAAATACTTCAATTTAAAAAAAAAACTTTTATTGAAGCTTATGTATTTACTAGTTTATTCTTCAAATATACCAATCAAAGCTTTTTTTATTCTAGTATTTTTTTCGAAGTACATCCAGAAATCTTCGGAAAGGCTCTAAAAACTGAATTATTAATAGATTTTAATTATTATTTTCCATCAATGTTTCATATAATTTGTGAAAAATTAATCACTGCTTTCGTATGTAATAAAAATACATCGAAAATCAAGAAAGTAGCGAGGCTCTTATTTTACAGTTTGTGAATTGCGTGACACCTTTATTTGACTTTTTCTCTTTCGCAGAGCCATTCTACAATTATCATATTTCACAATTTTAGAAAGTCCGGTAAAACTTTATTCGGCTTTTTCTTTCGCAGAGCCATCCGGTAACTCTTATCTACGTAGAAATACAATCGCAAAACATTGAGTTTTACTCTGCTTCGTTGATCATAAACGCGCACCTGTCTGGTTTACGATATTTGATGTTTCACTGGCCAATATTATCTGCCGTTATTGGAATATCTACCAACCTGTTTTTCATAGCTCTTGTGTGCATGTGGTCATATTTGCACTTTGCATTCGAGGAAGATAACGCCAACGAGAGTTTTGGTTATGAAAAAGGAGAAATGGACGAGGATAAAGAGCAGAAAGAAAACAATGATTGTAAGTTTCATTCCAATGGCAAATTCGAACCAGTTTTTTAAAGCTATCGAGCTATAATTTTCACTTCATTATCTCTCATCTCAGACTCGATGATGAGTCTTATGAAACTCGATGTTTTTTGTTGCAGTGCCGTCCTCGGATAGTTGGTCCTTTGACGATTCCATAACAGAGTTTATGCTCAAGGGACAAGAAGAAAGCCAATCCATTCAAGATCCATTGCTTGGTAAACGAAGTCACGTAGAAGACCTTTCTACGTTGATTGTTACCTGAACTCGTTTTGTTTTGTTGTACGGTTTTGAATAATATAATGGTTTTACACGAAGCGCAAGTTTTGTATGAAAGTCTTAAGCCCTTCCTCGATAAATCGTTCAATCTGAATGCACTTGATACCAAAACTTGAATTTCCTGTATCTGACAATCACTTGGGACCAATAGTTGAAACAGTGTGACTTGAAAAACTTGTAAAATACTAGAAATTTCGTAATTATATGGACGGGGATTTTTCGATTATGAAAAAAAATTTTCTCAATCGACAAGCAAATAATTTTGGTGTATGCCCTACAGTTTTTGAATAAAAAAAAGACTAAATAAATTCTTTTCCGTTTGATTGACAGATGATCAATTTTGCAAAAGTCCTATCGTTTGAAAAATATTCTAAATGTGATAAGATTTCCGAATTTGAGTAATCATTGAAGATTATGAAGGATGTTATAATGGTGCACGAGAATTATGAAATGATAATTCGAGAAAAAATATGGTGTAGCCACCTAGCGAGCACGAGCGTACTAACTGATTTGTATGTTAGTACGCAGTGCACGAGAATTTGAAAATAATGGTTCGAGAAAAAAAATTGTGTAGCCACCTAGCGGGCACGTTAGTAGCGAGTGTAACGCCTGTGTCAGACACAGACGCAACGCACACTTACCCAGACGCTCACTACGCACACGTCAAAGCTCAACATTTTTGATGACATATTGCTCAGATCCGCAATTTACAACCATATAATTCCGGAATATGTATTATTGGAATATATGAAGATCAAGGAGATAATTGTCTATACGGGCCGATAGCATTATGCCGTAATCGCACGACCATCTTACAAACTATTATTGGAAGTAATTATCTTCCAATAATGTTACTCAATTTTTCGTCTGTGACGGATATCCATGTTTCGAAACCGCTTACTTCATTTCGATAAAAAAAATCAATCTCTTCCTTTTTACATAAATAACGACGGGAAATAATCTGACAAAATATTAACATTTTCTTTTTTCCCATGCATCCGTAAAAAAGGCCACTTTATTTCTATGGAATGCGGGAACAAAAGCCTCTTTTTGGGGTACTAGGAAATCAGCAAGAAATATCA
>JAPYZL010071236.1:0-11686 GCA_030522825.1 Platygaster orseoliae | reverse complement strand
TCCAAGTACTCCAAAAAGAGGATTTCGTTCCTGCGTTCCATAAAAATGAAGTGGCCACTTTTACACATGCATAGGAAAAAATATTGTATGCTACACGAAACAAAAAGGATGATTCCAACTCGTGCAATTGCGCACTCGCTTCGCTCATGCCCAAATTTTGCACTCGTTGGAATCATCCTTTTTCTCCCTTGTAGCATAAATATCTATTTTGACAAAAACAATTTTGAAAAAAAAAATTTTTTAGAATAACAATTAACAAATCATCATTTATTTATTATGATATTTGTGATAATGTATGTACTAGTACTTGACAGCGTGACGCTAAAAGCGTGATGCAAAAAGCGTGATGCAAAAAGCGTGACGCTGTCTTTACGGATTTACCCCCCGGAAAAAGAAGTTCCACTTCAAAAACCAATTCAAGAATTTGTAATAGTTGAACTTGATATACAAATAAATAAACAGCAAAGTTTTGACCATGAATGTAAAAATAGTTGAGAAATACAACTTGTTTTTTCCAATTTCCAGGTCTACTTGAGCATTGCAAAACCAGAATTAATTGGAGAGCTTTTCGATAGAGCATTACATCAATTGAAAAATTCAGAAGTAGAAAAATACACCAAGGAAAGTATTTTCGATTTGATAAGCCTGTTGACTCAATTCGTGGATTCAAGCAGAATAGAAATGCTGTACGAATACTGCAAGCCTCTGCTTAGAGAAAAAAGTAAGCAGAAGATGAAGGACCAGAAAAAGGCTTACAGGTGAATACATTTTTAATAAATATTTCCATAAATTTGGGCGTCTTGAAAATTCATCGGAAATGAAACTGTGGTTGTAATTTTTCAGATTCCTCGAAGAAATCTGCGGCAGCGAAACGCAAGTCTGTCAAGATTTCGTGCAGGAAAAGCGCGGAGATATCGAAAAGACTCTCATAGCAACTGCCAAATTTGCAGCTAAGCCGAGCAAAGGGGTAAGTCTTTCTCAAAATTGTACTTATTATATTGCCATGAAGAAAGTAATAAATGATGATGGAAATGTTGAAAATTTAGCCACGAATCCGAGCTATCGCTCATTTGGTGGTCAATCACCCCGCGTTCGAGGGAAGCGAATTTTTCCGCTCCATCGTTCCCGAAGCAGTTCTGGGTACGAAGCATATGAACACGAGGTGTCGTGTTTCCTCATTCGATTTGCTCAACAACATTGCCACCAAGTTCTTGAGCAGCGAGGAAAACTTTGGCGAGTACATCAACATGTTGGCAGCTGGGCTTGACGCGCCACCAGATTATTGCAGCGCATCTTTGATGGCGCTCACTTCCATCCTCTACAATTGCAACGGTAAGAATTTTGCCGCTTTGTACACAACTTGATACGTAACTTATATAGCACAGAAAGTTTGAGGTTGAACAATCGTCTTGAAATTTAATAGGGAAGTGGATAAGTCATTTTCGTTGCACCCATTTCTGTTGCATCTAATTATGGAATAACAAGTTTGTTCATTTGCAGGTTCGTTGGGAGTGCAAAAAGTACTGGATATTCTGGATCGAGTAATCGAACTGATAAAAGGACCAACGAGAGAAATCGTTCAGTCGGCGCTGCCTTTTGTCAAAATTTTCATGAAAGTCATGCCCACGCTGGTGATCGGCCCGACGCTGCAAAAATTGGCGTGCGCGCTTTCCGAAATGACGGACGATTGCAAGAGACATTTCCGGATTCCCGTGCGAGACATTCTTGTCAAAATGATTCGGAAATTCGGATTCGCGGTTATTGTGGGAATGATACCCAGCAGCGATGAAAACATGCATAAGAGGCTGAAGAACCTGCGAAAGATCGAAGATAGGAAGCAGAAATTCAAGAAAGACAAGAAAGCGAAGGAAAATGAAGACGATGACGAAGAAGAGGAATTCAGTCTTAAAAAGAAACCGAAATCGTAAGTGTTTTTGATTTTTTCGTGTTGAAAAATGGTGTTGGGTGAGTTTAGCTTTTTAACTTGAAAACTCTTTGTTCAGGATGGATGAAATATTGGCAGACAGCGATGAAGAATTCGACAATGACGAGGAGGAAATGCCACAGAAGAAACGAGCATCCAAGAAGAACAAGGCTTGGATCCAGGAAGAAGAAGATGATATCATGGACTTCACGGACCCGACTGCGTCCAAGAAAATCACAGGTATTTAGTCGAGTTTTGATTTATTGCATTTTATTTATGTTGAATTTTAATGTTTGATTTTTTGTTTGACGGAAACTAGCTACTGAGCCACAGATTCAAAATTTGAATCTGGGGAAAAAGAACGCCCAAGAAAAGCCTAAATCGAAGAAGAATGATTTTAAGACTGCACGTGACGGTCGTCTCATTATTGCTGATGGAAGCGATGACGAAATTGATGCGATTATGACGAAGAAGATGAAGATGTTGTCTTTCCTTACAACGGGTGTAGACGATGACGAAGATGACGATCACGCGAATGATGGTTAGTTTATATGATTTTTAGTAAAAATTTGAATAAAAAAAATTATTATAATTTTTTAGAAGATTATGGGGATGATGACGATGACGATGATGGCGATTTTGATAAAAAAACCATGAAATCAGGAAAATCAATGATTTCTTTGTTGTCCGGGAAAAGGAAAAGAAAGCGTGGCGCAGATACGGAAAGCGTTGTTAGTGGAGCAAGGTCGAGTTACAAACGTAAGTAAAAAATTAACGTTTGTTGTTTTGATGGTTTATTTTCAATTTTTAATAAGTTTTATGGCGCTACTGCTCATTGATTTAACTGAAATTTAACAGCTCTTTATCCTTCTAAAAATACAGCGTTTGAATTCAAATGTTTATCAAAAGAAAATTAAATTCTTTTTCTCGTAGCATTTGATAATAAATATCCATTTTTTAATGGATAATCGTATCCATTATAATTTTCAATGTATGTGTATAATTTTCCAGCTGGTGGCTCGGGAATTCATAGAGATGTGAAGAAAGCAAGGACTGAAAAGGAAACGGGAACCGAGTACAGCTCCAAGAAAGCCATGGGAGATATCAAGAAAAAAGGAAAACCCGATCCTTATGCCTATTTGCCCTTGCGAAGATCGGCATTAAACAAAAGGTAAAGTACACAATCGTGTATCAGAATTTTTAAATTTTCCATCGTAGTACAAATGTATAACATAATTTTTCTTGAACTTTAAAATGATCACAATATTTCCTACTTTTTTTAGAATGTAGTATGACGTAAATAATATGGAAATTTTATCATGTCTTTCATTTTATTTTTCAGAAATAGGATGAAAAACGCAGACAGGTTTAAAACCCTGCTAATGAAAAAAGGGACCAAAGGTGGCAAGAAAAAGAGGTCCTAAATTTTGTAAATTGCGTATTCAAAGTTTTTATTCGAAATAAAACGCGTTATAAAAAAAATGAAATGTTGTTCAAGTCTGTTATTTATTATGTATAGAAATGTCATACTATGGGAAAATTCACAATTCGAAGTAACATTGCTTCTTGAAAATGGAAAATGGATTTAACAATTTATTACAGCAAAAAATATAATTCCGTTCCGAGTTGTGATAGAATTTTGCAGCCTGTTTTCGAGAGTAGGGCTCAGTATTTTATGTGACTTGTCGATCAACGATTTTTTTATTTTCGATGACTAAAGGACTGGTGCCGTAGAGATCTCCAACTATAACTTGTCTTTTGATTACGCTCAGTGCTTCTAATCCTTTTTCATAGCAGTCTTTTATTTGACGTTCCTCTTCGAGTGACTTGTTTTTTCTGAAATCGTCTCGCACCTTCCGCAATGCATACATCCTAAAAATGTTGTATCAGTATTTATAGAACTGAACAATTGGGAGAAACAATAGAGAAATTCATCCAACCATCAACATAATCCATATGTCTATGGAATATTGTTTAGTCAGGAATCATAAAAAAATTGAAAAAAATCATTAGAATCAAAATATTCGTAAATTATTGCAGATTTACATACTTCTCAAAAATAACAGTTTAAAGTTATTAAAAATATGAATTGAAGTGAATGTGAACGGAAAATTTTATTTTTTATTTTGAAGGATTCAATACTTTCACTAAAAATTTATTGAGAATTTAAATAAGTTTTTAAGTTTCATTTGCTAAAAAAAAAAAAATAAAACATTTAAGAATCTCATTAACGAGAAAAAAGATGATGTGTTTTCAATTGAAAAGTTCCGATACTTAGAATTTAGTAAAAAAATAATTAAATTTGTTTTTTGAACGTTCAAAACTTTTCTTGAATTCGTAATATTTATTAATAATTGCGAACTGAAAAATCAAAGTAAAATTGGAAGGAAAATAATCATAAAAAGAAATATTGTGCAACTGAATTTGAAGAATTCAATATTTTCAACTAGAAGGAAAGACTTTTTTATAAAAATTACTTTGAGGAAAATAGCATAATTTATTATGAAAAATGTAGTAAAAAATAAGGAAATTCCAAACTTGATTGCATTTCTGAAAGAAATGTTGTGATCAGATTTTGGTGAAATATAATTTACTTTTGCATTTTCAAGTTATAGAAAATGTAATTTCAATAAATAAAATATAAAGTTAAAAATTTTCATGAATCACATATTGTGAATTTTGGAAATAAATAAATTCAATTTATTAAAATGAAATTTTTTACTATAAATATATTTTTTTTTATTTTTATATATATTCAAAATTTAATTTCTGTTATGAAGGTTAAAAACTTTTCTTGAATTTGTAATATTCATTAATAATTGTAAACTGAAAAAATAAAGTAAAAACGAAAGAAAAATTATTCTACAGGGAAAAATTTTATAACTGAATTGGATAAATTCAATATTTTCAACTAGAAGGGAAAACTTTTTCATAAGAATTACTTTGAGAATAACAGCATAATTTTTTATGAAAGATGTAGTAAAAAATAAGGAAAATTCAAACTTGACTGCATTTCGGAAAGAAATTTTGCAATCAGATTTTGGTGAAATATAACCTAATTTGAATTTTCAAGTTACAAAAAATGTAATTTAAATAAATAAAATATAAAATTAAAAGTTTTCATGAATTACACATTGTGAATTTTGGAAATGTATAAATACAATTTATAAAAATGAAATTTTTTTACCATATTCAAAATTTAATTTCTGTTTTGAAGGTTAAAAACTTCTCTTGAATTTGTAATAATTATTAATTATTGTGAACCCAAAAAGTAAAGTAAAAATGGAAGAAAAATAAGTAGAAAGGGAAAAATTTTATAACTGAATCTGATGAATTCGATATTTTCAACTAAAAGGGAAAACTTTTTCATAAGAACTACTTTGAGAATAACAATATAATTTATTATGAAAAATGTATTAAAAAATAAGGAAATTTCAAACTTGATTCCATTTCTTTTTTTGTGATCAGATTCTTCGTGGAATATAATTTTATTTGCATTTTTAAGTTATAAATAATGTAATTTAAATAAAGAAAATTTAAAATCTTCATGAATTATATATTGTGAATTTTGGGAATGAGTAAATTATATTTAATAAAATGAACTTTAATTACTACCTCGGAGTTAAAATAATTTATACTAAAATTTAAAATATTTGAGGATGTAGTGAATGTTATTGATACTTGATTGAAAATAATAATAGAAGTGGGTGAAAATAGTAACAAATAGAAGTGGGTGAAAATAGTAACAAATATAAGAGGAAAAATTCTCATTTTTAATCTATAAAATCCAATGTTTTTAACTCGAAAGAAAAAGAATTAAAAAAATTTCTATTAAAATCACTTTTCAACTAACATCATTATTTTTTAACTTTAATGTGATGAAAAATGCAGCAAAAATTAATAAAATTCAATCTTATTCAAAGAAAGAACCGACAAAAAAAAATTTTCTTATCAAAACTAAAAAGTCTTAATGTTTAGAGTATGTTAAAAAAATAGTATATTATTGCGAGTTTTCGAAATGCCTGTTTTGACGAAACGAACGGTTGCAGCCCGAGGCGAAGCCGAGGGTTGTAATCGTTCAAAAGAAGCAATTTCCAAAACTTGCAATACGATATTTTATTCACAGTTCGCTAAAAATTCATGTCCAAATATCCGATTTTTAGCAAATTGTGAATAAATACAATTCTTTGTTTGTATTTTTTAATACAAGAGATATCACTAAAATTAGATATATTCGTTAGCTATTGCAAATTTGAAAAGAATTCTTGAAAAATAACAGCTCAATTTATAAATTTTTTTTTTGAATTTTCATTAGAATCACAACATCATTTTTTATTGACATCCACAAAAAAAAAGTAACAAATAATGAAATTCAGTCTCGATTTTATTTTTCTACGCAAAAAAATATTAATAACGTAAACAAATTACCTAAAATTATATGCATTCCACTTTTTGCTTTCTCTTATCAAAGACCGGTAAAGATTGAGAATAACTTGTCGTTCCATTATTGTTTTTTTTTATTATATAAATAATGCAGGAATCGTATTATTCATAAATCACAGAAAAAAGCAACAACAATACTGTGATTATCACAGCTGATGATAGCAAATATATATAGGGTTTTTTTCTTTATTTTGTTGGTAACTCTACAAAAGTAAGAAAACATATGTTAATGTAAATAAACAACTAAACAGCGTTGATTCATGTCGATTCATTTCCGTGTTTTTATCTCTCTCACATGTTATCACTGCAAAAGCTTTACAGTATTTTAGAAAGAATTTGATTTAAGGAACGTTCCGGTGAAAACGTTGAATTTTCGCTCGTGATTTTATTGCCGGCAAAGTATTGCTCGTAAAATATAAACGAAATTCGATCACCAGTGAACTATTATTATGCGTGCATAAAAATCAATGAATGAAATCCTTTAATAATCTTTTGGCGATTGTAACGTGTTTTCGACAGGCATATTCTGCAAACAGTGCAAATGTTTATTGTATAAAATCCAGTGCTATAACAACTCCCTTGATTAGGGAAACGTCAATTTTTTACAAGATTTATAGAAAACAATAACAAACTTAATCGAAAGAAACAGTTAAACAAAATCTTGAGTTTTCGCGGTGACGTAGTGTTTGTGATATGCCAAATTTTATACTGCTAAATAATGAACAGAATAAGGTTGGAAAAGCTGCACAGAGTGAATACCGATGAACTGGATTTCGATGAAATGGACGAAGAAACAGATTATTTATTACAACCCTCGGAAGAAAATACTCGGCTCATCAATATGCGAAAAAGAAGGAGATCGATGAAAATCATCAAATTTGGAAAACTAGTGCTGTGCGGGTATGGTATCATTTATTTCTCTTTAATTTTCCTAATCTATGTTAGGAAGTAACGCAAGGCCATGAATTTTGGAATTTTTACAATATTGTAAAATGTGTGATGAAACTGAAATTAATTTTCAAATCTAACTAGGGGTATTTAGAAATACCCCACATTCAGCGATTGCTGATTGGCTGTGCAAAAAAGTGTGCCAATATGGCAGTTATATTGCATACATATATGTATGCACTTGCAGGTCTTTTGGAATTTTCGCAACAGCACCAAAAAAACAATATAGACTTTAATATTGAGAATTTTTTTCGTTTTCTCAGAGCTAATGTAAAGTAATTAAGAACAAAAAAACTTCTGAGAATACATGTAATTTATTTTTATAGTTATATTTTTACTTGCTCTGAGAGAACAAGAAAAATTCTTAAATCTGAAAAATAATGAAATAGAGTCCTTTATTTAATGATATAGGTTTACGGGTATTGTATAATGTACTAAAATTAAATTTTCCTATCCATGTTAGCAATTGACATAAGGTAATTTTTGCATTTGTTGCAATATTGTATAATATAAAATAAATAAATAAATATTGTGAAATGTCTGAACTAGTTTTCACTCAAGTAATTTAATTTTGACAAATATTTTAAATGACTAATAAATAATTCAAAGTTATTTGTATTTAAAAATAAATGACTTCATATGTGAATAAATAAAATTACTTCAAGTAATTTCATTTGTTCTTAATTACTTTCTACTGGTTCTGAGAGAACGAGAAAAAATTCTTATTATGCCAGTATGGCGGTTATAAATAATGAATATTCTAGTGCTCCGTCATTTGATAATTCAAAAATTATTCCTGATCCCTTGGAGTTAAATGGGATAGGATTTTATAAAAATCAGTCTTGGATGATTTCTATTAGTGGTACAACGTGTGCTTTCGTCCACTAAATGTTATTAGCGCCTTTTTACAAAGAATCATAATTATAAAATAGACTAAGTGGTATCTGTTTGACAAGGTTTCTCTTATGGAATTTTTTGAATATTTGACTGTGTTATTACAGGAAAAATAAAACTTTGAACAGATACTGATCAAGACTAAAGATGTACACTGTAACTTGTAATTTTTCTTGAAAAGGGCTCTATTGGAGCCGAAATATAGAAACTTGGGAATTTGAAATTTGGATAAAAATGGGATTTATTTAAAATCCTACCCCATTTAGCTTGGAGGGATCACGAAGAATTTTTGAACGGCGGTTATACTTAATTAAGATTTCCATGTATCTTATTATATACTTTAGTTAAATTTTTCCAATCCATTTCGGCAATTAAGATAAGGTCATGAATTTTACAATTGTTGCAATATTGTGAAATGAGTTTCCCAAATTAGACCTTATTTTCAAATTTAAAAGTGTCTAGGGTTATTCAGAAATTCCCCACATTCAGCGATCTAGCACAGCAATTATTGGCTGTGCAAAAAGCATGCCAACTGGTGCCAACATGGCGGTTACATACTGCACACATATATACATATATACACCTCGAGGCCGCCATTTTGAAGTTTTCGCAACAACGTAAAAAAAAAACAATATGTGGACGTTCAATGATTAAGATTTCCAAGAATAACACTGAATAACACGGTGGTGGTGTGCGTATGTTATCATCGATCGTGGTTAACATTTCCTTATTAAAAGTGAACCCGAGTGCGGTAAAAAAGCGTAAAATTAACGCGTAGCGTACGAAATATCGCGGGAGACATTGTAAGTAGTGATGACAATGGGAAAGCGCGATTAGAGAGAAAAAGTATGGAAACGCAAAGTAACGTCATTAGATTGTCAAAAGAGGACATACCGCTAATAACGAAAACACCGAGTGACAACTCGCTGACGAGGTGACGTATTTGTAGCGAGTGCATCATCGTCGCTACAATCAAATCAAATCAATTCGATCGATAACGTCCGAAGTGATAACACTGCACTCGTATAAAGTATCTGTAATGTATGGACGAGAGATACTAATGTAACGCTCGTACCCTCCAAAAGTGCCGCGCAAAAAATCATCGGTTTTATTATCGACGTCCCCATTGTTGTTGCGTTGTTGTTGTTGTCGCCGATATATTTCTATAGAGAATGGATCGCTTTCTCCCGATCAAGGCGGCGTGCAGTCAATTGTAATTTCCTCTATTTGTCTTTCTCTTTTTTTTATTTCTGTATTTGGTTTGTTGGACTTTTTTTTGCATTTCGGTGTCTGCAACTTCCAGCTGTTGAAAAAGATGATTTTTTAATTTGATATTGGATGTGGAATTCTCTGATTTAAAATCAATCGAAGTGGAAATTATGTATTTCAATTTAAGAATTTTTCACGTTCTCTCCAAGCCAATATCAAATAGTTAGGAACAAAATAAAATTGCGTGAAGTCATTTTCTTTTATTCTAGCTTTCGATCCTTATCAGGGATCAAATATGAATATATACATATGTATCAACAGTCAAATGGAATATCCTTATCTTTCTCTGGGTATTTCACAATGATGGAAGAACCAATTTTTCGATAGCCAAGTCATTTGTTGGATATTTTCCAATGTTTCAAACCTCAATGTGAGCTTAATTATAATAATTACCAGGGCAACCAAAAATATTTATTTAAGTAAAAAATATCTTAATAAATATTTTGCCAGAATATAAATATTTCGATTCTTTTAGATTTTTCGTAAATATTTTAAGGTTTTTCATTTTTAATGCCAAATATTTTCGACAATTTTTTACCGTAAAAAATATTTACTTTAGATGCATGCTTCGTTATTTTCATTTTCGTTAGTTTGCATTTATTTCAATTTTCATTTAATTTGCATTTAATTATTAGCCTATTTAATTGAAAATGAATAAAAAATTGAAAATTAAAAAACTGAAAATTGAATAAAAATAAGAGCAAATTGAATTTTTAAAAAATTTAAATAAACTTATACAAAAATTCAATTATATTTTTTAAGATATTGAATTCAAAATGCAAATGATTTTTTTTAATTTTTATTGTCTAATTTAATTTATTTAATTCAATTTTCTTTACTTTACAGTTTGAAAATTACCAAGAAACTCTTCGACATGTCATATGACTACAGATTAATGATCTGTTTACATTTCGAAATGAATAATCAACTAAAACCTAGTGCTATTGGAATTTTAAGTCAGAGATCTTAGCAAAACATGTGGTCATTTTTTGTAACAACTTTGATTAGGAGCCAAAAATGTAAACAAATGTACAAAAAACATGAAATTTGCTTTCATTTGATCATAAATATATCTTGCCATCCAATAGCCTATCATAAATATTTCACTTTTTTTTCATGCGTAAATAAATAAACATTTTGCATTTTATCATAAATATTTTTGGCTGCCCTGATAATATGTGACTTGGAATCAGGAAACAGGGTTTGAGAGGAAAAGCTGTAAGGCTCATATTACCTTTACGCTCTGGGTAAATGTAGGCCTTACAGCTTTTTCCCTCAAACCCTATTTCCTGATTCCAAGTCACATATGACGAAGTCCGTATAAAATAAATCAATTACATATTAATACTAATGGAGCAATACGTGGTTTCAAGACTTTCATTATTACAAAATCTCTTTACATATCACAGCAAAAATTTAAAAAATGTTTTTTAACAACTCTACTTACATAGTGTGTCATTATCATCAATAATATTATTTCAACAAACTTTTGCAATTGAACATTTTTACAAAATAAATTTAAATATATGGGTTATTCTTCCAAAGAGAGGCACTTTGATGTCTTTAATAACATAGCATGAAGAAATGTGAACTTTAGTGTTAGTAATATACGTTTTCATCAATTGAAGGTGCACCGAGCATAACGCGATATCCACGTGACTCCTTGTATCCTAGTAGGCAAGGGAGGGGATGACTAGCGATGTTCGGCCGAGTAGCGGCGGAGATTTAACCCGAAACGAAATTTAGAAATCGCGATTTCTCGGTTGCATCTGGTTAGATTGACATCATTTTTGGCGCAAAAAATTCGTAAATCTTTAGCACTACTGCTGAGCTAAACAGAGTGTTAAAAATGTTACGACATAAAAGCTAAAAAAATGAACAAAGTTTTTTCAAGTTTCATTAAAAAAAAACAATAATAATAATTTTTGGATTTTAAGGAAACCTTTATAATATGATTTCCAAAGCTCTTGACAATGAATTTAGAAGGTTTTTTCCAAAATCCAAAAATTATTACTATTGTTTTTTTCAATGAAACTTGAAAAAACTTTGTTGATTTTTTTAGCTTTGATGTCGTAACATTTTTAACACTCTGTTTAGCTCAGCAGTAGTGCTAAAGATTTACGAATTTTTTGCGCCAAAAATGATGTCAATCTGACCAGATGCAACTGAGAAATCGCGATTTCCAAATTTCGTTTCGGATTAAATCTT
>JAPYZL010071223.1:0-35989 GCA_030522825.1 Platygaster orseoliae | reverse complement strand
AGTTTTCTTTATTCTTCGTTTTCAATGTTAATATTCTTTTAGTACGGTTTTTTAGAAAAGATTTTGTGAAATAGTTTATGTTGAAATATTCAATAAATAATTATATTTCGTGTGATCCATTTTTTATAAGATTTGGAAATTTTTTATAAAAGTGTAACAGGTTTTTATCATAAGTAATAATAATATTGATAATAAATATAAACTGAGTTTTATAGTATTTTTATAATTTTCAAAAAAAAATTTGTTTTATGAGAATTTTGTAAAGTGGACCTCATAAAAAACGGTATTCTTATAAGAAATTTCTGATTCTTTTAAGAATTTTGTCATTTTTTATAAAGACCAAACCACTAAGGCAATTCAGATTTTTCATCGATTGTTGCAACTATTAACAAACTATAATTTCAATTCGCGCAAAAAATTATGCACAATCGACCGCTGCACAAAAATCTGTATGTACAATAAATGTATACAAAAAGTCAAGAATGCATAAAAAATTCATATTCAATAGATACCATCGCTGGTTATTAAATTATTTTTTCTATTGATAATGTTGAAAATACGCCAAAATTTGTATAAAACATGAAAAAAATCCTGGGATTC
The DNA here is from genome assembly GCA_030522825.1 of Platygaster orseoliae. Taxonomy (NCBI): domain Eukaryota; kingdom Metazoa; phylum Arthropoda; class Insecta; order Hymenoptera; family Platygastridae; genus Platygaster; species Platygaster orseoliae. The sequence goes on along the minus strand of JAPYZL010071223.1, from coordinate 35,389 downwards.
TCCTCGAAAACGAAAGACTGAAAGACATTTCCCCGTAATTAAGCAGATCCGTCGATAAAAATTCATGAAAGAAAAAGTAAAAAAAAGAAAAAGGGTCGAAGTATGAAGAAGTTGCGAAAGGGGAGGATAATAATACGACGCGACGAAACAATGAAAGCTCCCTCGTTCGGCCGAAGGACATAGATGTTATGAAAGAGGAAAAGATTGACGATAAATTCCGTTCAAGGGGACGGTACGAATCTTGTATACTATAACAATAATATTTGAATGTATATTTATACAACTGGTTAGATTAATTTTAATGACGGATATTTTTATTGGTTTTAATGAAAAATCAGATTGGTGCTGATTAATGTGTAAGGTGAATTTGCGAAATGACGATTGCACACGAGAATAATACGATAATGAGGAGGAGGGACTGTGGAAGAAGGCTGAGACACTGTAGATTAGGCGAATAAAATTAGCTTAGTCAATAGATTAGCTCAAATCGAGGACACCCCCAACCACTGTCCGCTCATCAATTTTACGAATAACATCACACCCGTACATTTCATGGCAATACTTGACGAAGTAAAATTTGCAAATAAAAATTAAAACAAGGTTTTACGAAAATATATATAATTATGCGTTTTACGTGCTAGAAGATAGTCTTATGAATTTCTACATTAAGACGTGTGATCTCTCTAATTTTGTACATTACGTAATGATTCGTACATAATAACGAGATATATTATCGTGCATTAGGTCTCCCTCACGCAACATTCGCTTTTATTCCAGATTTTCTTTTTCTTTTTTTTTCAGTTTTTCACGAGGTCTCTACAATGTTGAGTTATTAGTTTTTTGGGGGAAGGGGGTGATGTGCATTTTTTTTCTTTTTCTGGTGTATTTTTTGTATATTCGTAGGTAATTTGATTTTTTTCAGTTTTTCTCGAGGTCTCTACAATGTTTTGGAATTTTTTTGTGGGGGCGGGGGGGGGGGGTGATGTGGATTTCATTTGCTTTTTGAAGAAACTGATTGTTATTGTTGTTTCATATTTAACATTTTTTGATAACCATGTTTTTCAGATGGGTTTTTATAAATTCTCTGGTTTCTGGTGTATTTTTTGTATATTCGTAAATAATTTCATTTTTTTGTGTGTGCCTATCACGCTGTTAAAAAATAAAATTGTATTGCGTTTTTTATTATTTGGGATTAATTTTTTCTGTAGCGAGAGGTTTTTTTTTATTTTTATATTATGGATTATTTATTCTTAAAATTTAGATCAATATTTGAAAATATTGAAGGATTCTAATTTTTTTCAATTTGAAAGCGATGGAATTATTTTTTCAAGTTATTAATTATTATTGTTTTTAGTATAACAAAAACGTAATGTTTTCTTCACTTTTCAAAAACCGTAACAAGTTTTTTTGCTGCTAAAGTATTTTTTTAATTTTGTAATTTTTTATCTTGTATTTTTAAAATTGAATACGATTGATTCTTGAAATTCTTATGCGAATTCGAGAATGTAAAAAACTTTTACTCAAAGATTTTCATGACTATTTTTGAAAATCATCGATTACGCTACTCGAAAATAAAATTGTTTAAATTTTGATCATTTCAGTAATTTTGAAATTATTTTCAGATACAATGATTTTGTAGATTCTGAAGATTTTCATAGTTGGTTAAAAATTCCAGTAAAAATCGTGCATAGTGATGAAAACTAAAGTTGTGAAAATTCCATGAAATTTCCAAAATATACGGAATCTCAAAATAGTCTATAAAAATTGTACTTTTCTGGAGAAACTTGAAGTTGTGAAAAGTCCAAAAAGTTTTCAAAGTATACTGAATTTTAAATTATTTTCTCATTACACACTTTTTTTTGCACTTCCAAAAAAATTATAAATTCCCATAATTCTAACAAAAAATCTGTTTATCTCTCCTCACTCAACTTTCAAAAAAACATGTTTCGTTTTTGCAATCAATATTATAGCGTGAATTTCTGATAGGGATTTTTCAGTTTCTCGAAAGTTGAAAAAAAAAAAAAAAATAAGACGACTCGATGATGTAGAGCGCCTCGGGAAATTCTCGAACACGAGGACGTCACTCTGGAAGCGAGTGTTGCATGAAGGACATTATGTATATTTGCATAAACTTGTATACGAATGTCAAGAGTATATAAATTTATGTGCCATATACGTATGTATATAAATATAGATAATATACATATGTATAGTTTTCATTTATAATTTTTGAGAGATTTGAAAAAATGTGCGGCCATCGAAGAATGGCCCGTTCGTAGTGCCTCGGAATCGCTGCTCATCGCAGTGATTTTATCGTATTTTATTAAGGTATATTATAAATATTATATTAAAAAAAAACACACACACACACATTGCAATTATGGAATACTCTGAGATACAAGTACGAAAGGAGGAAATGATAAGGGGAAAAAGGTGATGAGTGAGTGACGAAAATGGTGTCATACGTAAAATAATGGTCGATGAAATGAAAATAAAAGCGAGGGCACTTGGATTTCATGTGATCGTATTTCTCAAAGTCTTTCTTGTTATGTTTGAATCCTTTTTGCTTGTGCATTTATGCAAATACGGGAGGGGTGGGAAAAGTCAATCGAAAATCGATGATTTTGCTAATATTTCTATTAAAAAATTAAGATACACGTTCGAAATTATCGATAATTTTCCCCTCCTCAAACAGTACACTTTCACGTGCCATAATTTAAAAAAAAAACCTGACTTGTTTTATTTTGAAAGTGGGAAAAATACGTACGTCACGCGCGAAAAATTTTGAATTTTTGGAAAATGGTTTCGGTGAATTTTGGGGGATTGAAAAATATTATGTGAACATGAGAAACGAGGGCATTCGGTGGGTGTGGTCTGGCATGTATTCGCATCTGAGAAGCTATCTTTGCATTTGAGAGAGTGCACTCGTTCGTCTTGAACAGTTAATAACGCGACCAAAGTTTTTTGGAGCATATCAATAAATATTTTTTCCTCGCATTAAGAGGAAAAACACATTTTTCGCACGTTTCGTGGAAAAAATAATTATAACAAAATTATTACGTGTTTGTTATTGGAAAAATTGATAATGATGAGTTTTGTTAGTAATAAATTATCGATTGTTTATCATTATCGTATTTTGAAATTATTAACGGAGAATTTAAAAGTCTTGAGTTTTTGGAAGATTTTGAATTAGAAAATTTTAAATTCAAATTTTTTCAATGTTGAATGTTCAAAAATTGAAAGATCAATTTAAGTGTTTATAAATCTCAAAATCAAAAATATCAAAGTCTAATAAATTTCAAAAATCTGAAGCTCTAAAAATCATCTTGTTTTTTGAACACATTTTTTTGAAAAAAAATTTTTTGAACGAAAATTTTGAGTGAAGTTTCGGAACATTATGTTTTGTTATTGGAAAAAATTATGGATTTATGTTTGCGAATTTTCGTGATAGTAATAAGTTTTGTTATTAATAAAATATCAATTGTTTCTCATTACTTGTGAAATTTTTGTTAATTTATGAATTGTTACGAAATTTATAACGGAGAATTTGAAAATCTCGTCGGTTTTTTGGCAGATTTTGGATAAAAAAAAACTTTATGATCTGTGTTCATGTGCAAATTTGCGAATTCACGAAGTTCATTTGAGCTTCAATTTTTAAAATTTATATCATAAAAATTGATTTTTTTTATTGATATTTTTTTCTTCATTTTTTATTCAACATTGAGTCATATAATTCTAAACCAAATTTTCTAATAAAAAATTTCTTATCTTACCGACATCACTTTTTACACTTCGAAATTGTTGAAATCTGTAAATCTTTTTCCAAAATGAAAAAATCAACATAAAATATTCTATAGTATTTTTCATAAAACGAATTTATACAATGTATAAAGGTTTAGTGATTTTTTTAAATAACAAAAACTAATCATCGTCGTTTGTTTAGTTAGTATTTTCTGCAAAATCACCGAAATCATCATTATTAATAAAAAAAATTAATGAAATATTTTTTTTGTGCAAGGTATTGCATGAAAAATATATATAAATATTTTTTTCTTAAATTTATCGCGCGTGACGATTTTTATTTTACTTTAAGAAGATGTGGAACCCTTGAAATCAAAAATGAATTGATGTATAAAGTAAACCTAAAGTAAAATTAAAAGTTAAATAAACGAAATTAAATTGCATCGAGATCGAAAATACTATTTTAATTCCACATCGCCTTAAAAGTAATGAAATCATCAATGAAATCATACCTTTTCATTGAATTGATCATTTTTCGAATGAACTTTATCTGTGGTCTCGATTTATCAAAAATATTTCCAAAAACTTTCAAAACTCGTATTGTGTAAATTCTGAGAATTTTATTTAACCACCAGATAATGTTTATTCTCGAAAATTAATCGCAAAATGAAGGTACATTGAAATTTCTAGATGATTTCGAATTTCGCAGGATGTAATATTTTTGGGCGAATCTCGCGTTACCTCAAACAGCAAAAATTCGACAATGCCATAACTATACTGTACGTCCAATACGATACGCTTTGCCACAAAGTTTGTACATTTCAAAGTCCTCATCGATCCGCATAGCTTTAAACAAAGACGAAAAAAAGCAATGCTAACGAAACCTCGAATGTATCAGGATCTTTCACTCAATTTCAGAGTTATTATTATACATAATGTGTATATAAAAACCGTATAAATACAGTAAGATCGAGGAAGAAACTTCATTTTAATGAATCTTATTACGGTTAGAATTCTCAACTTGTAGCGCCTTTCCATATTACGTTTCTTTTGTTTTTTATTATTATTTTTTTTGTATTGTAAATCATTCTAATACCCGAAACGTCAATTAACTTTACTCTAATTATCCCGAAGGAACTGTATAGTTTTGTAATATACGAATGTACTCTTATCAATCGCAGAAAATTTTTTTCAATTTGCTCAATAAAAATTTGCATGTGTACTTAAACTTTTTTCCTGGTCGAAAAATTACTATGGGCAATGTGGCCATCAAAAATGAGGCAGCAAATTTTTTTTGAATTTTGAGGGAGGTCAGGATATACCAGAGAAGTTTAAATTTTTTATGGTTGTTTACAGCAATGTCTGGGATGGGGTCGAAACAGCAAAAGTTCTGAGCAATGTAAAATATATGAATTAAATAGTTCGGAATTAGTATTTTTATATAATTTATTGCAGTTGAATTTTTTTAATGTTTTTACGAATTGTGATTTAATTATTATACATAAATTTTAATTATTTAATCTCCCAAATTTTTGAAACTTTTCTGTATCAATTAATTTAATGTTGCAACTTTTTCAAACTTATCAAATTTCCATTTTTTGTGGAATTTTGCAACTCGATTGTAAATACTTATTCCGAACTTTTCCTCTTAAAACTCGTTCATTCTACGTTATAGCAATAAATAAGTTCTTTTGCCGTAGAGTTAATCGCATATAAACCAGGGCTTCGATTTTGTAGTCGGTTTTTTTTCTTTTTTTGTAGAATAATGTTTTTTTTCCTACATGCATGTTTTAAGGGTCTTTTTTCCCTAGGGTTTTGGTAGATAACATATTAAGTTATAAACTTTTACAAAATTCCAAAATTTTTTTGAAATATATTCGATTTTTCATAAATAATAACGAATTCTTTGAAAATCCTTGAAATATTATTGCTATAATATTTACACATGAAAATTATTACTCTGAAAACATGCATGTAGGAAAAAAATAGAGTATGCAACACGGGGCTAAGCAGTTTTTTTGCTGCAATAACGCTGAAAGACTGCTTTTAGCCCCTTGCTGCATAACATACTATTGTATTGTTCACTACTTAATCTCGCAGTCACAAAATGGGTTGGAAAAACAGTTTCACAGATCAACTCTGACAGTCCTATAAATCGAACGAATGTTAACGTGATATATCAGACATTTTGTTATCTTTGTGATCATACTGTGACACTTGTTGGAGGTCCACATAACGTAGATACATATCTCTGTTGAATCTTAGTTATACACATCTCTCCCAATTTACCAAAAAGACGTTTTTGGGGAAATTGGGGCTCATTTACCGTTGTTTCCTCCTCGTTTGGAAGAGCCTAACACAGTCGTAACACAGTAACAACTCGCTCGAACGAGTTGACCACAGGAGCACTGAGACTGAAAACTTTTTGTTGAGAAATTTTTCGATTGTTCTATACAAAGCCGCGGAAGGAAGAAATCACAAATGACCGTATTATTTCGTACGGTAATAATTTCTTTTCGCGAAACAATAGTGATATCGCACAACTTTGCATTTATATGAATATTTCGTTTTGTTTAGACGAGAGTGCCATGTTTTTGTAATGATATCTCCTTCCCGAAAAGACTTGATTCCGAAGCAGCTTCCTTATTCCGAAACAAAAAGACAGACTTTGGGAATGACTTGTAAATGATTGATTATTCGGGGTGTCCAGCGAAAAGGACATTTTTCAAAGGAAATCAAGTTTCGTCGCGCTGGACACCCCGCAAATGCGTAATGTGAGTATGCGGACGCGATATTAAATCATATAAATGTACGGAAAATTAAGTTAAAAATGCGAACCCGATTTTTCGTCGATGGAATCGGGAATAAACGAAATAATCACACTGAGAAAACGATTTATTAACAGTTCTGATTTGTTAACAGTTAACAAATTTTATTTCATGGGACGTGTATTTTTTTGAGACAAAACAATATTTATTTGCTCATATCCAAATAAATATTTATTGACTGTCAATAAATCGTTCTCTCAGTGCAAGAGATTGATTGTGATAAATTTTGTCTCCGATCAAAAGAAAAATTTAAAAAACAAAAAAAACAAGTCGACAAAAAGTCGAGTTGACAAAACGCACTTTTGCATCTTTATCTCGACTTCTATCTCTCTTTCTTCTTCTCTTTTTATAAGAAATACATAAAATAGAATATATTTCCGACGTCCACCTTTTACGCCTCACACCCCTGTGTATATTCCGGATTTTCTCAAGTACGTTTTGTAATTAATAGCCAATTAACGCAAATTATATCAACAAAGTTGTATTTTCTCACTTACGATATTTTACAGATGCGTTGTCAGAGAGCCTATAACAATATTACAATACAATAAAATCGGATCGAGAACGAAATATCGCCATCGCGAATAATTGTACTTTTTACAGTGACAAAAAGTATAACGCATTCGCGGAAAATTTATCCTCGACCCGAGACCGGATTATGTGTGTGTTGTTCTTTTTACTTGTGTGTTACGTACTTGTTAACATTGATGCAATCATACAAATTTAAGTACCGAGGTAACGAGATTTTCAAAAGGGATTCGCCAATTTATTTCCGAAATGTCGAAAATCTCTTACCTCGTTTCCGCTCTACGGGCTTTCCGTTCGAATTCAAGATCTCTGTTTTTCATCGTTGAACAATAATTGTTGAAAAAATCTGACGAAAATCGATAGAAATAAACGAGCGTTTATATACAACTGCAGAACCTTTTTTTTACTCTGTCACGTTTACGTTCGTTTTCATCAGACTTTTTTTCCTTTGAGAGTTTAGATGTGTTTTTTTACGTGCCAAGTCACAACATTTTTCCAAACATTTCGTTTGTCATAGACGATGAACATTTATTACTATAATGTCTTACCATATATTAATTTTATTGTTTTCCTTTGCTTTTGAATTCCCCTTCTCAATTAACATATCCCGACAACAACAACCAGGGCTGGATTTAGGAATTTAGTGACCCTAGGCAGTTTCAAAAATTGCCCCCCCCCCCCTCTTCTCCACAACTATATTCTTCGAAGAAAAATTTGAAGTTCAGTGAATTGGAGAATTGTATGAATTTAGAAAAATCACAAGAAAGGAAAAATGTAGAAAAATTGTAAATATGTCAGAATTTGAAATATTTGGTAATTCAGATTTTTGTACAACTGAGTAATTTCAAAATTTACGTTATTTGGAACAATTTAGTGGATTTTGGTATTCCATCAGAATTTCATGAATTCTTCCCACTCTAAAAACTTGGTGAATTATTATTATTTTGAGGTTTGTTAAAATTAAATATTGTGGAATTTGAATATTCAAGCAATTTTCTAAATTGTAGAAATGTGGTTGATGAGGGAAATATGAAAAGTTTTCAGATATTTGAAAATTTCGGACTTTGCAAGAATTTCAATATTGTAAAAATTTATTCACTTTCATAAATATTATTCATAATCTTCAATGATTACTAAAATTCAAAAATTTCTTCACATTTACAACATTTTGCGAACGATAAGATTTTCAAAAAATTTTAAATTATTAATATCACGAAAAGGCTCGGAATTAATAAATTTAAAGATTTATGGAAATTTTGAGCGTTCTAAAAATTCAAGCAAATAATGGCTGACAAAATTTATTGATAATTACTTATACTAAAATTTAGAAATTATGAAATTAACGATGTTTCGATAATTTTTGCAAATTTACTTCGACAATGTCAGTTATTCCGAACGTTACGTTAAAATTTAAAAAATGCCGAAAATTGTGGATACTGTAAGAATTTCAATATTGTTAAAATTGACTCATTTTTATAAATATAATCCATAATATTCTTCAATAATTACTAAAACTCAAAAATTTCGTCACATTTACAACATTTTGCGAACAATAGGATTTTCAAAAAGTTTTAAATTATCAATAGTACGAAAATGCTCGGAATTCATAAATTTAAAGATTTATGGAAATTTTGGGCGTTCTAAAAATTTAAACAAATAATGGCTGACAAAATTTGTTGATAATTACTTATATTAAAATTTAGAAATTATGAACCTAACGGTGTTTCGATAATTTTTGCAAATTTACTTCGACAATGTCAGTTATTCCGAACGTTACGTTGAAATTTAAAAAATGTCAAAAATTGTGGATACTGTAAGAATTTCAATATTGTTAAAATTTTATCATTTTTATAAATATAATTCATAATAATCTTCAATGATTACTAAAATTCAAAAATGTCGTCACATTTACAACATTTTGCTTACGATAGGATTTTCGAAAAATTAATGAATTATCAATAGTTCGAAAATTATCGGAATTAATAAATTTTATAATTTATGGAAATTTAAAGTGTTCTGAAAAATTGAGACAAAAAATGGCTTACAAAATTAATTGATTAATATATTGATTTTAAGAAATTTTGGGAAATTTACTTCAAGATTTTCAGATATTCCGAACGTTTCGTTAAAGTTTAAAAAATGTCAAAAATTGTGGATATTGCAAGAATTTCAATATTGTTAATTAATAAATTTACAGATTTATGGAAATTTGAAGCATTCTAAAAATTTGAAACAAAAAATGGCTGACAAAATTTATTGATAAGTATATTGAATTTTATAAATTTTAACAAATGTACTTCGAGGACTGAAGTTATTCTGAATGTTACGATGAAATTTTTAAAATGTCGAAAATCTTGGATATTGCAATAAATTCAATATTGTTAAAATTGACTCATTTTTATAAATATTATTCATTATCTTGAATGATAACTAAAATTAAAAAATTTCGTCACATTTATTTAAAAAATACATAGAAAGTCAATAAAAATAAAATTAATAAAAAAACTATTGACATCTCTGCTAAATTATAATTTCTCGCAGCATAATCAAATTTCAAAAGTTTCCTTGAAAATTTGCCGCCATAAACAGTTCCCTAGTTTGCCTGTTCATTAAATCTGGCCCTGACAACAATAACGGCATAAAAAAAATCATTAAAAGTCATCATTCGTCAATCAAACGAAACCACGTCAACTGGTACACCAAAATTCTCGTGTTACAAATGCTCAACGTAAACTAGTTTAAGCTTACAATTACTATTACGTCTAAAATCTTTTTTTATATCAAACATGTATAAGACTTTCACGATACCTTGGTGTACCATCTGATTCGTGTCAGGAAAAAGAAAATTCACCGAGATCTCAATTCGGAATGCAATTGTTACTTTCGCAACTATTGCAGTAATTAAATATCGCTTAATTGATTGATTAGTGCAATATAGAGATTTTTATATTCAGAGAAACAGAAAAAGGATGAAAAAAAAAAACGAAAAAACAAAAAAAAATTATTGTGTATAAAAAGGCACGTACAATCGAAAAATTATATGTGAAAAATAAAAAAAAAACAGAAAAACGACGACTTTATTCATTTGCAGCCGAACATGAAAGTGGCCGTTTATTGGTTTTTCGAGTTATTTTCTGTTTGATATTTATTTTCGCTGCTTTCATGTTCCAGTTTACAGTGAAAACTCGTTGATTCACTTTGGGTTGTCACGTGACGCGCCTCGCGATAAACGGGTTTCCACTGTATCGAAACGGAACCAGGTTCCTAATAGTGTTGTACTGAGCGCAAAAAAATGCCGGAGGATTCAGAAATGCCCCTATACATATTATAAATATATATTTTTTTTGTGACTGACGAGTGTCTCGGCGAGAACGAACCCTGTCCCGGTCGAGCCGGCAGCTCCCAAAGATCCCAAGGATATTGTTATACTTTTCCTAACTTAAAATATTATAAATATACCATCGACGGAACTCGGCCGGGTCGCGGGCTTTCTTTTTGTGCGTACGCCTGAAAATGCTCTGTTTTTCATTTTCACTTTTTTATATAATAAAACGTATTATGAAAGAAAGAAGAATTTTTTATTTTACCTTTTGTTTACGCTTGTTTTTCTTTATTATTATTTTTGTGTTGAACTTTTCGGGAAGTAAGTTGGAATTTATTTGATTGAGTACCGTAATGTCCAAAACATTATGTCCAATAATACGTTATGTCCAATAAATTGTATGATGTCCAAAAAATATTATTAAAAAAAATGCTACTAATTTTGGGAAATATTGTTTACATATAACATGTTTCCGATATGTTTGTGAATAACATATTTACAATAGTATAATCAAGAAAAAAAAACATGTAAAACGCAGAACTATACAAAAATTTTTTCAATTTATATAAAAAAAATGAAAACAAGGAAAAAACTTACAAATTGTAGTTCTTGGAAATTGTCGTAATTTTTATAATTTACGAAATTTGTCGAAATTTTCTACAACTCCAAATTTTAATTGAATTTTTAAAATTATGACATCTTTCTGCGGGGATCAATTTTTGATTTTAAAAAACTTGATAATGATATGAAATACCCAAAAAAAAAATTCTAGTTTAACCGAACGATTAAAATTTGTAACAAATACCTAACATTTCTCAAAGTTATATTATGCTCTAAATTGTTTTTAAAATTTCAAATATTTAAGACTGTATACGTATGATGTAACATTTTTTGATATTTAAAAATGTACTATATTACACGGTTTCTGTAATTTTTCAGAATTAAAAAATTTTTCGCGATGTATACAAAGTTTATCTACATTATCTGAAATTCAACAAACTATTCGAATTTTATAGAATTTACAACAATCTGGAGAATTATTCCAACGCTTTTTCATTTTCTTTATATTAATCAAAAAAAATTCATTAAAATTTCTGTAACCTATGATAATATTCCGTAATTTTTCATTTGTTGCAGGTTTTGGAAATTTTTTCAATAAATTTAAAAAAACTATACACTGTACCAAAAAAAAAAAAAAAACAAGGAAAAAATGAACAAATTTTAGTTTTTAGAAATTGTCGTAATTTTCAACAATTTACGAAAATGGTGGAAATTTTTTCAAACTCCAAATTTTAATTGAATTTTTACAATTATATAACATCTTTATGCGAGGATCAATTTTTTATTTCAAAAAACTTGATAATAGTATGAAAAAAAAATACCCAAAAATACCACGGAAAAATCAATCAATTATTAAATTCTAGTTTAAACAAACGATTAAAATTTCTAACAAATACCTAAAATTTTTCAAAGTTCTCATGCTCTAAATTATTTGAAAATTAAAAAATTTTGTACTATATAGTATAATGAAACATTTTTTGATATTTGAAAATGAAGTATATTACACGGTTTTTGTAATTTTTCAGAATTAAAAAATTTTCACGATGTACAAAGTTTATCAACATTAACTGAAATTCAACAAATTATTCGAACTTTATATAATTCACAATAATGTGGAGAATTATCCAAACGCTTTTTCATTTTCTTTATATTTTAACAATAATAATAAAAAAAATTTATTAAAAAAAAAAAAAAAATAAAAAAAAAAAAAAAAAAAAAAAAAAAAAAAAAAAAAAAAAAAAAAAAAAAAAAAAAAAAAAAAAAAAAAAAAAAAAAAAAAACAAGGAAAAAATCAACAAATTTTGGTTCATGATATAATATTTTTTGATATTTAAAAATGTAGCATATTACACGGTTTCTGTAATTTTTCAGAATTTAAAAAATTTTCACGATGTACAAAGTGTATCGATATTATCTGAAATTGAACGAATGATTCGAATTTTATAGAATTCACAATAATCTGGAGAATCATCCCAACGCTTTTTCATTTTCTTTATATTTCAACAATAATAATCGAAAAAAATTCATTAAAATTTGTGTTACTCAAAATAAATTTTCGTAATTTTTCAATACTTGCAGGTTTTGGAAATTTTTTCATAAAATGAAAGAAAACCATACACTTTTCCAAAAAAAAAAAGAAAAATGAAAACAAAGAAAAAATGAACAAATTTTAGTTCTTGGAAATTGTCGTAATTTTTAACAATTTACGGAATATTTGTATAAATTGTCTGAAACTCCAAATTTGAATTGAATTTTGACAATTATATAACATCTTTGTGCGAGGATCAATTTTTGATTTCAAAACACTTGATAATGATATGAAAATAAAATACCCAAAAATACCACACAAAAATCAATCAATTATTTAATTTTAATTTAATCGAACCATCAAAATTTTTAACAAATACCTATAATTACTCAAAGTTATATTATATTGTGCTCTAAATTATTTTTCAAATTTCAAAAATTTTAGACTGTATCCGTAGTATTATTTTGTTATATTAAAGAATGTAGTATATAACACGGTTTCTGTAATTTTTCGGAATTTCAAAATTTTTACGATGTACAAAGTTTTTTACCATTATCTGAAATTCAACAAATCATTCGAACTTTATAGAATTTACAATAATCTGGAGGATCATCCCAACGCTTTTTCATTTTCTTTATATTTTAACAAAAGTAATCGAAAAAAATTCATAAAAATTTCTGTAACTCATTATAATTTTTCGTAATTTTTCAATACTTCCAAGTTTTTGAAATTTTTTCATTAAATGAAAGAAAACCATATACACTTTTCCAAAAAATATGATAATAATCACAATATACAAAATTTATATTGTCTACTAATAAAATTATCGACTATTTAGAAAAATTTCAATTCTACAATTTCTTCAAAAATTTGATATTTTAAACATAATGAAAACAATTCAAAGTTGGAACTTAGACTAAAATTATAGGAAAATTTGGACATTAAATTAGATGGACATAAAAATCTCTGGTCATTACCGTTTGGAGATTGTGGGGTCCTGCCAATTTATTTATCTCGCCCGCGTTACTCAAACTCGCGCGTTTTTCGCAACCGATGCCCGAATAAAAATGACTTTTTTACGAGGGCTTCTCGCAAAAACGATCGATCCTTCGGCGAGGATTCTTTGTGAAGAAATAAACATCATCCGATGGCCATTTACAAAGGCAATAAAAGTCGTAAATGTTGTTCCGCTCATTCGTGGTTGGGATGAATAATTATGCACGTTGAAAACCGCGAGTGCACTCGCGTTTTTGTTTTTTTCGCACTTGATACTTGTGATTTATTTATTTTTCTCGTTTTAGATTTGTTTCGACGAGTCATTGAAGGCGTTAGACATTTTTTATACGCACAAACCAAGTAGCACAGGTTTTTTATAGACGTTTCTGTCAACTCTTAATAAACCTGTGCTGCTTGGAAATCCGAGAGACATTTTTAAGAGATATTTGAGTTAAAATGTTGGGTGTAAGTTGGAGGAGCTGAGTTAACGAAAATCGAAGAATCGGGCAAGTTTGATGGAGAATAAGGGAAAAAAAGGTGAGGTCGAAATCAAATCTGATCGCAGCGTTTAGATAAGGGGGAGAGGACGAAACTGGATTCAACGAACAAACGGCACGGCGATTCTGAATGAGGTGGTAAGTGCGGCATAAATGTGCTTCGTTTTATTATTTCAAAGCGATTACATGCACTTTTTTGAAGAGAAACTCTTCAAGATTTCATCTTGCAACGAGAGGAATTTTGGGGATTCGAGGTTTTTCCAAAATCCGAAAAAATCGAGTTCATAGAGTTTTGAACAAAGTTAAAGTAAAAATAAGATGCCATAGTGAAAGATGCTAATTTTGTGCAGTTTGAGTGAACGATTCAAATTATTTTTTCTATTCAGATTTTTGATTTTCATTGGTTAATAAAAATTTGAAAAAACTTGAATACAAATTTCACCATAATAATCCAAAAAGTTAGTAATTTCCAATTGCAACGTGCAGTCTTAAAATTGAGAATTCCACAGAATTATGTACAAAAAACAAATTCTGAACTAAAAATTGAACTTTCCTAACAAAAAAAAAAACAATAATTTTTGTACCCTGGATTCTAAACTTTTCCAAATCGCAAAATAAACTCGTTAAATGAATGTTTACAGATTAAAATATAAAAATCAAACTTGGGAACACATTTTTTTCTCAAGTATCGAATGCAAAAAATTCTTAATTTCCAATCGCAACGTTTGAAAATATTTTAATCCTGAAATGGTGAAATAATGTGCAACGTTAAAATTGAACTTTCCCGTGATAAAAAACCTACTTTCGTGCAATTCCAGATTGTAATTTTTTTATCGCAAAATTTCCGATGTTTCAGGTAGAAGTATCCAAGGTGAATAAGAAAATCAAATTGCATTCAACTCAAAAAAAAGGTATTTACTGAAATAAATGTCCAAATACAGGAATACATGATAAAAATATTTTTTGTAACTTGTAATGTTGTCTTGGTTGTTTAAAAAATGAGGGTAGGTTGGATGAGGTGGCTTTTTTGCAACATAAAATCTTGGCAAAATGAATATAATACAGCTACGCCAAAAAGGAGTCGAGTTTACACAGCTCACCAGGCATCGTCCCAACTCGAATCCGGTCAAACCGGTTCAGTTAGATTTTCGCGGGGTCGCACTTTCGGTTTCTGAATATCGTATCCTTGAAGTCACGCTCCGCAGACTCCAGCTCTACATGCATGAATGATTAGCGGCCCTCGTTTTTTATTATTTCTGATTAAACTATTAAAATTCTATCATCTTCCCAGCCATCTCGCCCGATTTTTCCACCTGGCTTTTCATGTTTCTCGGGATTGCCTTTTTTCGGATCAAAGATGGATTAATCGATAACGTACTTGATCCGATTTAAAACTTTTCGTGTCATTAACAGCGTCGATGAATATCGATATATAGCAATTTTCAGAGGAAGCAAGAATTATCGCCAATTTCCATTTGTAATTAGAAAACGCAATTTTTGCAAATTGCAGGAATTCGGTACTTGATGACTTTTAAAATCAATTATTAAATGTATTCGTGAAAAAGTTGTTGAATTCTCATTGGCACGAAATTTCGTTACTTCTGGTTTTTCTTGAATTAGACGTGACGTGGAAATAAAGTCTATCGCATTTTTGTGAGTATAATTCATTGATTTTTCTCGGTTCTTTTAACTCTAAAACGAATGCACGTGCGAATGGGCGCGTGCGCGTGTGTCAGTATCGACGGTACGACTCTAACTAGGAGGCGAATGTGCATTAAAAAATACCCGGCATTTCTCCCGAAAACTAATTGCCACAGGAAAACCCGAGTCCCTCGTTATTTCGCGTCGCGAACCACGAAATTCTGGGTTTTTCATTAGATTTTCCAGAATTCAACACTTTTTTTCATCACTTCCAACACGGAATTCATCGTCACCAAGATTGCAGATATTAAATTTGAAAATATGATCATCATGATAATCATGTGAAAATCACGTATTGAAAATTTTCCTCGAAAATATTGAATACTCTGAATTTGAGAAAATATAGTTTTTAATAATAACGACAAAATAACCTTAATCCTGATGGAGAATTTTTTCTTCAATAGAGTTATAATTATTTATGTTCAGCTAGAAAAACGAGGGAAATTAAGATATACGACTTGATATACGAAAATTCTGGAAATCTGAAAAGCTTGAAATCCTGGAGAATTGAATTTCAAAAACCTGCCCAAAAATGTAGAAACTTTCAAATTAGTTTTTTTACAGCTAAAATTTTATTGCCAAACGCGAGAAAAATGAAAAAATAATACCATATACTAAGTTTCTTACTATTCGTTACCATATACTAAAATTCTGGGTTTTTCATTAGATTTTTCCGAATTCAAGACTTTTTTTCATCACTTCCAACACAGAATTCATCGTCACCAACATTACAGATATTAAATTTGAAAATATGATCACCATGAAAATCATGTCGAATTGAAAAATTTCCTCGAAAATATTGAACTCTCTGAATTTGAGAAAAAATAGTTTTTAATAATAATGACAAAATAACCTTAATCCTGATGAAGAATTTTTTCTTAAATAGAATTATAATTATTAATGTTCAGCTAGAAAAACGAGGGAAATTAAAATATACGACTTGATGTACGAAAATACTGGAAATCTGAAAAACTTGGAATCCTGGAGAATTGAATTTCCAAAACCTGCCAAAAAATGTATAAACTTTCAAATTAGGTTTTTTTACAGCTGAAATTTTTTTGCCAAACACGAGAAAAATGAAAAAATAGTACCATATACTAAAATTCTGGGTTTTTCATTAGATTTTCCCGAATTCAACACTTTTTTTTATCACTACCGACACAGAATACATCGTCACCAAGATTACAGATGTTAAATTTGAAAATATGATGCACAATCATGTAAAATTATTGAAAAATTCCCTCGGAAATATTGAATTCTCTGAATTTGAGAAAAAAAAGATAGTTTTCAATAATAACGACAAAATAACCTTGATCCTGAAGAAGAATTTTTTCTTAAATAGAATTATAATTATCGATTTTCAGCTAGAAAAACAAGAGAAACTAAAATATACGAATTCTAAAAACCTACCTAAAAATGTGGAATCTTTCGAATTATTTTAAAAATATTTATAAAAATAAAAAAAATAGTACCAACATCAAAAATACTAAGTTTTCTATACTCACGAGTTTGAAATAAAAATCAATACATGTACAATAAACTTTATGTCCTATATATTTAAATTAATACTTTTTGTAGTATTTTCACTTGTTTTTATTGTCTGTTTATACGTATATTTATCACTTTTTCTTATTTTTACATAAAATATTCATCAATTCCATCCAGGAGCGTGGAGAGAAAACATTTTTGGGAGGGGTTTTTTGGAAAAATCTGTCTCTATATTGTTTTCTTGAAAATTTATAAAAATATTGAAAGTATTTCAAACACTTTGATTCTTGGAGCTTCGAATTTTAGAGAACTATAAGGAAATTAATTATATCAGAAAACCCCTTAAGTTGTATAAATAATGAAGAAATATAAAAAATAGTAATATTTTTAGAAAAAGACAAAATTATAATCTCAGTGACTTAAAATCACAACAATCGAGCACCATTACATTGAATACGTATATAAAAAATTTTAAACTGTGGACTCCCAAAATTTTAAAGATTTTAAAACTAAGAAATTCGTAAAATTGAAAAACCTTGAAGTATTTCAGGAATTCCTAAAATTTCCATATTTTTTGGTATTTTTATAGATTTTTCATTTATTTGTAGATTCCTATGGTAATATCTAGAATTCGAATTTCAATAGATTAACAACATTTTTAAAGATGCCTGGAAAAGGAAATTCACGTAAATTTTGAGAATGTTTAATATTTTTTATATTTTTGTACTTTTTAATGTGTTTATAAGATTCTGTAATGCCTTATAGTATTTCTATAGATTTTTCGATACGTTATTTTTAATACGTTAATTTCTGTCTAAATTTCTAGAATTCGAACCTCCAGAGTTGAAAGTTGCTTAGTTTTTGATATTTTTGTAAAATTTAGTTTTTTTTCTACGTTATCCTTTTATTTTTATTTTTGAGTTAATGAAATAAAGAATCCTGAATTCTACTTCATTACGTCCTCTATATTTCAGTACTTTTCGATAATTTTTTTTCTTTTTTTATTGATCGTTAGATTTTTAAAAATTATAATCCATTATTATTATTTTAAGTTCATTCTTCCAATTCCTCTTATTTTTACATGAAAAAAAAAATTAATTTTACCTTGATTTTGGAGGTGTTCAAACCCTCAAAGGCCCTTTTTGCCTACGCACCTGGCAAACTGCAGATAAAGCAATTAAACTCAGTACGACGAAATAAGCATTTCGTTAAGAAAGTGAGTCGAAGGCGAGCTCTTGAGGAGCGTTCGCCATAAATGCGAATAAAGTTTTCGAAAGAGCAGTTTTCGATTATAGCGCGATTTTAAACTTTCCATATCACCCGCGGAATCGCAAAAGTCGCCGAGATAAACATCGCGGGGCGACTACAACGTTTACCGGAAACGTAATTACGGCCATTTCGTTGCTACGAAAATATAGGCGACAAGGAAAAAGCGCTGGAAAAAGGTTCGATTATTTCCCGCTGTCCTGAAAACGACGGGATTCGTTTTTTTAATGAAATGTTGATCTACGGAGGATCGAGTTGGTTGTATCATGTTTGTTTCGTTATGAAAAATGGAAGTTTCATCAGAGATTACTCCATAAATGAAAAGTAGCCAATTTCAGACAAGTCGTAACTTGAAATTTTCGCCATGAAAGTTCATTTTCACAAGTTAATTAGTTGACATTTTCGCTTTTGCACAGTTTATTGAATGACTATTTAAAAGAGTCTATTTTTGACTAGTTTAAACTCAAAATAATAATATTAGGGATTTTTTGAAGAATTTAGTGAGGATTGAGCATCGATTTTAAACCTGTGTTTAGTTACTTTTATTAATTATTCAGATATAATAAATAATTTCTTGTAAACCATATCCAGGTTCTCATTATAACAGACGCTTGACAAGTTAAGAAGGATTTTAGGAGGTCTGATGAGGATTTTATATCACCATAAACTAGGAATTTCATGAGAAAATCGGGAACTTTTCAAGAGTTTCTCAGATTTCTATAATGATGAAAGTTTGCAAAGTTTCCAGTCTATCTAGACCAGATCATCACAATTTTAAGCAATCCTGTAACGGTTCGATTTCATGATAGTTACACCTTGAGACAGAGTATTTAAATTAATAGATATTTATGAAAAGGTAGAAAAGAAATACTAATGAAAGAACAATGAAAAAAAAAAAAATAAAGAATAATGAAAAACTGATTTTTTGTTTTGAAGATTTTTATTGCTATTATTATCTGTAAGACGCATTTCTGTTTTTCTTATGTAAAATAAGGTTGGTTTCTTTTATTATAAAACTTTTAATATTAACAATATGTTGAATTTCCTGATGAGGGCCCAATAAAAGGCCGAAAACTTGAAAACAAGAAATAAGAAAAGAGTTTTTTCAATTTTTCGGTTTTTAAGGATCAAAAAATCATGAGAATTTTGGGTTATATCATTTTTATTGTAGATATAATGTAGTAAATACGTGAATACTAAAAAAAAATGATAATCTATCAAACTCTAGAAATCTGCATAGAAATCCAATAAAATAAAAATTTCTCGAATCATAAAAACAGTTTATGAAATATTTAAAGTAATGAAAATCTTCGAAAGAACCCGTTTTCTGGAAAATCTCTAGAAATACTTTAGATCTATCGAAATTTGAATTCGAGAGCATAAAATTCTGTAAAACGTATATGTGACGCTCCGCGAGAAAAGGGCCCTTATGTCACTTCTGCATAAGGGCCCTTTTCTCCGAAAAAGGGCCCTTATACCATCTTTGCATAAGGGCTCTTTTCTCGCGGAGCGTCACATATATAGGAATTTATAGACATACTGGAAATCTATAAAAATACTAGAACATGCTTAAATGTTATAAATACTGTAAAAATTCCAATATGCACGAAATCTATAAACACTGAAAAATAAAAATGGAGCGTTGTCCAAGAAACAATTATATATTACATAATTCTCTCAAATACTTCATTATTAAATTTTCATGATTTCTCGATTTTTTGGAGCCGAAAAAAAATGAAAAAGTCATTTCTTGTTTCTTGTTTCCTTTTATTGTACATTTTATTCAATATTTATTTATAAGACATTAACTTACATAAAAAAATAGAAACGCATCATAAGGATATTATGTAAGTAGTAAAATTTATTGAGACATTAATAAATTTTAATATTAATTATAAAATTGTTTAAATGTAAATTTATTTCGACCCAACAAAAGGCCGAAAGCTTAAAAACAAGAAACAAAACACGAGTTTTCAATCGTTCTGGCTTCAAAGGATAGATAAAATCATGAAAATCATCCATCTCTACACATTTTCACCGATTCCTCAAATTTTTACTTCCCAAGGTCCCATGAGAACTCAACCTTGAATCCCCACAACTTGGAAAAAGTTTTACAAAGATCCCGAAATTCGCCGAATCCTCAAATGCAAACACCTTTTTGGAAGAAATGGCCATGCATCCGGGTCCAAGAGGCGCATTAGAGGATCGGGGCTTGGGGCACAACGTAGTAGCCAGGGGAACTATGTCACATAAGAGGGAGGCTCGAGGCTTGCGTCTGGGGATGGCAGTTATCCCAGTAAAAATCGATCCTCCCCTCTCTTTTCCGACTCTTTTTCCCCAGAGATGCTTCGCAGGAGGAAAAGCGGTACACGGGGAACGAGGATGATGGGGCGAGGGGGAGGGGGGTGGGCGAGAGTGCCGGGGGTTGGGAAGTTCGGAGGGTTAGAAAAAAGAGGGCTTTGCGGGCTTCCTCGCGCTACCTGCACAATTTTCTGTTTGATTGTACGAACGCCCCCAATGCATATGTATATATGCATCACGGGGTGGAAGAAGAGGAGAGGGGGAGGGGGGGGGAGAAAAAAGGGGGCTCGGTCAGCGTTGGAAAAAGCGCCGCTTCCGGCCCTCGATGACGGCCTTTCCATCGGACGAAACACAACCCTGCCTCCTTCCTTTTGCCCCGACGTTTTTGCGGGCGAAGCTCGGGAAGCGCAAAAAACCCCCCCCCCCCCCCCCCGAGCTCTCGGGGGTTGGGTTTTTACCGGGGATTGTCTTTCGAGGATTAATGGAAAATGAACGCAAGCGGGGGCTCTCATCGAGGAAAAAGTCCGTATCAGTTTGGAGGGGTGCCCCCCCCCCCAAAAAAATATTCGGAAAAGCTACCCTACTGAAAAAATCCAATTGGAAAAATGGTCAGTTTTCCAATTAGATTTTCACTTGGAAATCCAACAAGATTTCTAGTTAGAAACTCAAGTGGATTTATTTTAGGAAAACTTCAATGTAATTTCAGTTTAGAATACAATTGTATTCCCACTTGGAAATCCAAAAGGGTTCCCAGTTGGGAATCCAACAAGATTTCCAGTTGGAAATCTAAAAAGACTTTCAGTTGGATATCCAACAAAATTTCCATTTGGAAATTCAAGTGGATTCCTTTTAGGAAAACTTTAACATAATTCCAGTTGAGAATCCAATTTTTCCTTTTCCTTTTCCCTGAAAAGATTAAATAGTCATCGTCTTCGCTGTCGATTAAACGATAGTCTCGCGACATCAACGACAATAATAGATACATGATTTTACTTTACTTAACTACCTCATTACTTAATTTTACTACAATCATGTTGGATTTCTAAGTGGAGACCCAAAATACAGATACGTATCTCCAAAAATACGTCTTGATAGATTTCCAGTGAATTGTAAAAAAGGGAGAGTATCTATTGTGCATACAGATTTTTGTGCAACGGTCCATTGTGCATATTATAATTGTTTGAATCCATAAAAAACAATATTTTTGTTTAGAATTATATCAACTTGTAATAAGCGACCTAAAATTGTCGAATGTTTCTCAGGAATGCAATTATTGAAAATAATATGATTATGTATTCGTAATTATAAAATAAGTAATAAAAAATACTTGTAAATAATACTAATACTTGCTTATGTTGCTGATTTATAACCCTAGTGATTTTGATTTTTATAAAAACATTGTACAAATTTGTATAAGATCGACATTATAAAAAAATTTTTCTAATAGAATTCTATTTCCTGTAAAAATTTTTAGAAAATGATTTTGTCAGAAATATTTTTTTCTGCGTAAAATGTATATACAAATTTGTTTTATAAGTAATTTTTCTACTTAAAAAGTTTTTCCGAAAAAAGTCTTTCTAAATTTTTCATGTTATTTGTATTTTTTACTTTAGCTGATAACTTTATTTTCAGAGTTTCTTCTATTCTTCATTTCTTAAGTTAATTTTCTTTTAATACGGTTTTCTAATAAGATTTTGTGAAATATTTTATATCGAAATATTCAATAATGATATTTCATATGACACATTTTTTATAAAGTTGTAACAAGTTTTTGTAACAAATAATAATAAATATAAGCTGAGTTCTAGAATATTTTTTTTAATTTTCATAAGAAAATTTGTTTAATATGTATTTTATAAGGTCGACTTTATAAAACACGGAATTCTTAAAAGCAATTTCTGAATCTTCTAAGAATTTCCCCATTTCTTATAAAAAGGATGATGCAATACGCTGAGGACGCAATTCAGATTTTTCATCGATTGTCGCAAGTATTTTCTTGTATAATTGAAGGACAAGCTATAATTTCAATTTGCACAAAAAATTATGCACAATCGACCGCTGCACAAAAATCTGTATATACAATAAATTTACACAAAAAGTCAAGAATGCATAAAAAATGTATCAACAATAGATACCATCCCAAAAAAATACTACAGTTTATTAAAAAATACCATTTATTTGCCCGTCAGACCGCTTATGTACAATAACCATCCGTCAACTCAAGGCCGAATTACAAAATTATAAAAATACATCTCATCCTTAAATAACACCAGTAATAATAAAAAAAAAACATTAACTTTTACAGAGAGACTTTCGATTTTTCACTTTTAGATTACTCCACTTGCCATCAGATCATGTGTGAATCACGCCTGAGTGTAAAGGCGCACCAAATCGTCCTCTTTTCCAGGATAATTAGTAACCGGACATTTCCCGTATTTTTGGATCTCGCCCAAGATGCACTGGTAGCAAAATATGTATCTGCAAGCAAAAGAAAAGTAAAATTACTACACTCATGGAAACGAATTGTGGATAAATTCCAAACTCACCCAGAAGTCACCAAAGTCGTAGGATTCTGATAAGTCCTGTAACAAATTGGACAAAGTCCCTTGTACTTTGCCGCCGACTGCGGAACCTGCAAAAATAACGTAAACATCGGGTAAACGGTTTACGCGAATATCTCAAGATGGGCAAATTGAAAAGTCGTCAATTACATTTTCGGCGGATTGATTTGTGGGGTATTTTACCGTCGGGGCCGGGGGTTTGGGTAGCGCGGTGAAGCTCTTGGCGTAATTGTCCTGGTTCCACCTGGCAAATTGCACGAGAAAAGCCCCGATTTCGAGGGATCCGATGAATAACAACTTGAAGAGTTTGTAAACATCGCCTAAGGCGAACGAGCCCTTTCCTAGTTTTGTCAGGAGCTGCGTGATTGTAATGGCTTGGTGGGCTTGCGAGCACGTTAATGTGGCACGCAAGAGGCGCAGCGTCAGTGTCGGGTATCGTGATCGGCCGGAAATGTACAGGACGTAATGGAACATCACCAGGGCCTCGTTCGCCATTCGCAGCATTTTGTTGCCTTTGATTAGATACGAGTTTAACGCGTCTTTCGGATTCTGAAAAATCATTTTCAGCTTTTCATCGGCTCTCATTACACTGTGCAACAGAATTTAAGTTTGAAAAAGTTGATGAACTCTCATTGGCAAAAATCGATAGTACATGGCCCCAAACGCATATATGTCGGAGAATTTTCAAAAGTTAGCTCTTGTTTACGAGTAATTAATTATGAAAAATTCTAAATTAAAAATCGTATAGCTCACTCAATTTTCGTCCGATTTTAAAAACGAAAAAAGGAAAATCGCTCTTTTAAATTGGGAACCTATTTTTGCTGAAAAATTTGTGGAAAGTTGCATTTTTTTGCAAAATTTTTCGGATTTTTTTAAAAGTTCGCAAAGTTGAATTTTCGAGAATAATAATTATTAATGTTTTTAATAAAAATTTGATAAACTTTAATATTTTAGAAACTTGAATAATTTAAATGAATTTTAATAAAAATAAATAATTCTTCCCAAAAATGCAACTTTGCGAAAATTTTTGCAAATTTTCAAAAATTGTGCAAAAATTTTTGCAAAAAAATTGCAGAAATAGGTTTCCCAATTTAAAAGAGCGATTTTGCTAATGAGAGCTCATCAACTTTTTCAAACTTAAATGTTGTTGCACAGCGTTATCATTAGATTTTTAATCGAAAAAAGTTTCAAGAACATGGAATAATTGAAAAAGAGAACCACATCGTTTTTAATAAAAATTATTTATTGTAATTTTAGTTATTTAAATTACTTCTAAAATTACCTCGAGTTCTAAACGTTTGAAAATATACGAAATTATGGAAAATTGTTTAAATCACCTTTAGTGGCTAGAGTAATAAATAAAATATTCAAACGATCAATAATATCACTTTGAAGAAAAATTATTTATTTTACCTTGAAAGTATTTATTGTTATTTAAAATTTTTCTGTTATTACTTCAAGTTCCAAACATTTTAAAATAAACGAAATTATGGAGAATTATTTAGATCACTTTTTACAGCTGGAATAATAGATAGTTGTTGGAATGATCATTATTATTGATATATTTTGACTTGGAAAAATTTTCTAAAACATAATAAAATAAATAAAAAAAACACATCATTTTGAATAACAACTATTCAATGTTGTTTTAATTACTTAAATTCCTTCTAAAATTACTTCAAGTTCCAAATATTTGAAAATAAACGAAATTATGGAAAATTATTTAAATCACCTTTCTAGATTAATAAATAGTTGTTGAAACGATCATAATTATCGCTATATTTTTACTAGGAAAAATTTTCTAGACAAAAATAAAATAAATGAAAAAAAACAACATTTTTAATAAAAATTATTGAAAATTGTTTTATTTTGACTTAAAAAAAGTTTTTAGGATATATTAAAATAATACCAATATCCTGTTTGTTGGGTTCATGAGTGCCCATTTATCTTCTAGTTTGTCTAGTTTTTTGTTCATGTAAGGGAAAACGACGAGAAAAACGAAAGACGAAATTTTTTGCCATGTAGCGAAATCTGTACCAACTCCAGATTTGGTCAAAGGAAGACGTTTTAGTCCATAGAATTTTTCCGAAAATGAAGCAGCTGGAAAATATGAATGATGTGAATTAAATATTTTTTGCAATGGAGATATTTTTTTATTTTAACCCTGTACACCAATTTTGGGCTGATTTTCAAAATTACATTAAGGAATTTTATTATTTTTCAGAATTTTTTTGTTTTTCTAAATTTTCACAATTAATTTTTATCAAGTAACAGATGAAATTAATGTAAATTAAGGAATTTTGTTTAAATAAAAGTCTCTTGATTATTTTTTAAAAATTCGAAAAACTAGTTGAGTATTATAATAGCCAAAATAACAGGAAATTCGGGATCTGCCAAATATTTTATAAAAAAAAATACTTAGATAATTAATTATTAATATATATAGTATTAAAAAGTATTTAAAAAATTGTAAATTATAATTAAATAACTAAAAAGTTTCAATTTCGAAAAAATTCACTCACAATATTTTTTCAGATAATACCCTTGCAAAACTCCACTGAAAACGGCATAAATTTCGTCGGACCATTCGACGACCCAGCCATATTTTTCCGGATTCGAAATTGCTGCAAACTATCAAAAAACTGTTTTGAGTATACATTTTCGATTTTCAAAATATCTATAAAAATATTTGCAACTCACTTCTAGAATTTTCGCAAAAGCAGGTTCTACCACTGAGGCCAGAGATTCATGAGAAACTATTTCGAAAAAAGAAGGTTGAGTCTGGTTTTCGTCAACCAAATGCACACCTCTATTTGCCATTGTTTTGTTTACAAATTAAACATTAATTTTCGATGATTTGGGTACTTGTTTACATCCGTGACAATCAGCTGATTCACTGAACAACTGAAATACCAAATACCATTCGAAAAAATATATATATGGCTCCCTCTGCATTCCCACAATGCTTCATGAATTATGAAACATTGAAATGAAATAAAATTATGTTATATGAAAATAACATTGTAAAAAAAGCTATTCACACGATTCAAAATTGCGGATTTAAATTTCACACTTGGAAAATTCTGTCGGTAAGTTACCAGAAGTGTCCAAAACCGTTAATTTCCGTTAAAAGTTGCCAGCTTTTACCGATCCAACATGGCCGTTCTGTAATGTTTAAACAAATCAAGCAAACTCAAAACCAGTCGAATTTACAATTGAGTGAGAAAAAAGTTTGTATGGATTGTATAACAAATGAAAATTTAATAGTTTTGAATATTGAAAATAGAACGACTAAAACTAAAATAAATTTTAAATTTCGATCTTCGAATGATGGCGGATTTTAATATCATCTACTGTCGTTTCAGATAAGATTGTTTTGGACCATCTTGCGAATCAGCTGATTCACCAAATACCTACTAAACAAACGTCAAAATCATTTGGAATTAATCAATATACTACATACAACTAAGTGAGAATAAAATTCGTATTGATTGTAACAAAGAAAATTAAGCAAAAAAACCAAGTTTTGGCGAACAAAATAATTAGCAGTGTTTTCAAACAAAGTACGTCATCTGATTTTTGAAACAGGCTTAGACAACGAACAAAAAAATGAAGGATAAATAATTTTTTGTTTAAGATTGTTCGAGATGGCTTCGAAAAAAACGAAAGGAATGAAAGAAATGAAATCGAAGAATTTTGCGAGCGGGACGAAAAAATCTAACGTGAAAAGTGTTGCGGAAAAAATCAAGGTTGAGGCGAATACAAAAAAACTCGAAAAACCTGAACCCAAGATAAATGAGGACATTCCTGTTGATAAAATCGATTTTCATTCTGGAAATCCTTTTAATGAGATAACCAAAGGAATTTTACATGTCGTCAGCGAAGAGTGAGAATCATTAAAATGTTTAATCTCTTGTTGACAGTTTTGTTGCTTAAGAAAAGAAATTATCTATTATTTATTATTTCCATTTTGTAGCTTCAAACACTTGAAAGCAATTTAACAATTAAGAGAAATAATTACCAATTTTTGATATTTCAATCAATGAAACTTGAATTATTCTGAATATTATTTATTTATGGATATCAATTTACATTAATAAAAAATTTTATTTATACATTAATTTTTTTATTATATATTATTTATGTTGACAAGCAGAGAGCTGAAATTAAAAAAATATTTATTCTTTTAGTATGTATATATAACAGCAAAATATCAAAAAAGCCAAAAATAAAACCTGACATTGAAAAACATATGTAATTTTTATTTGAATGAATAAAAAACCAATAATTTCCATTGTAAAATAGTGTAGAATGTATTTTTGAGGTTCAAATTTGTATGTTTCAAAAACCCCTCCCAAAAATGTTTTCTGACATTGACTGACAATTGATCATATTGCAGAGAAGCGAAAAAAACCGAAAATTGCAGCAGCATTGTTTGCATTGTCTCGGTGCCAGCGACAACGACTTGTCAGGACATTTTGGCTTTCACTGCTCCTTGCCATCACCACATCAAACATTTTCGGATACTGCGAGATGGAAATCCCAACCAATACATGACGCTTGTTATTTTCCGATCTCCTGTAATTACAACACCAACTCCAAACAACTCATTTTTACTCAGTCACTAATTCCGATTATTTCCAGGCATCAGCTAGTGAATTCTACAAAAGCTTCAACGGTCGCCCATACAATTCCATGGAACCCGAAGTCTTATGCAAATTATTGTTCGTCTCCAAGGTCGAGGTATCGGACCAAGATCGAGTACTAGCAGAATTGCCATCGTGTCCTGTTTGCTTGGAGAAAATGGACGAAAATGTTGACGGAGTATTAACAATTTTGTGCAACCACACGTTCCACTCGAGTTGCCTCGCACAATGGTCCGACACTTCTTGTCCTATTTGTCGATATGCCCAAACTCCGGAACCCATCGCCGACAGCAATTGCATGGAATGTGGTCAGTCCCCTTTTACTATTTCCATTAAACTTGGTTGCATCAAAATTTTTATTTTCAGAAGGCAGCAACAACGATGGACTCTGGATTTGTCTGATTTGTGGTCACGTTGGGTGTTCGCGTTACCACGAAGCACACGCATTCATGCACTACCAGGATACCCATCACTGCTACGCAATGCAATTGGGCACCAATCGAGTTTGGGACTACATTGGCGAAAACTTTGTCCATCGTTTGCTCCAAGACAAGGATGGGAAACTGGTGGAAACGGATCTGGACTCCGCGAAAGCTGAAATGACGGGGGACGACGAGAAAATCGATTCCGTCATGCTGGAATTCACGCACTCGTTGACAACGCAACTGCAGAATCAGAGACAATATTTCGAGGATAAACTCAATTATTATGAACAAAATCACGCATCGGAAATTGCCGAGTTGAAAACCAAGTTTGAGGAAATGGAGAAAGAAAATGCCCAGTTACAAGTAAAACATCGATGTTCTTTTTGTTATAAAAACGTGAACGTGAGTTATGTTTTTGGTGATTTCAGGAAAACTTGACTCAGCTGGAGAAAGAGAAACTATTGATGGAGAAAAAATTGCAATCGTCGAACAATAAATTGCGCCAAATTCTGTTGGAATTACAGGAAGAAAGAGAGTTACGAAAAGCTCTGGGTTCGAATCGAAGTTGTTGGGAATCGAAAATCGAAAAATTGCAGAAGGAAACTGATGCATTGAAAAACCAGAACGAAGCGGAAATTTACGAGTTAAAGGAGCAAGTTCGAGATCTTATGTTTTTTGTTGAGGCTCAAAAGCAAATCGAGCAGTCTCAACTCAAGGGAGAAATCGAAGAGGGTCAAATTGTTGTTGGGGAAAGTTCTCAATCCAGTAGTGGAAATTCGAGAAGGCATAGAAAAGGAAAACGATGAATTTTGAAAAAAGAAAGGCTGTGTAGAGAATTTATTTTTGTAATTTGGAGATGGCTTTGGTGGAATAAAAGTATTATTTTTCAATGGCAGGAAATGTTTTTTTATACATGTTATATACCTTTTTATTTTGCAATTTTACTACCCCTAATTATTTGAATTTAAAAATCCACTGACTCAGTTGATTTAAATCAAAATTTTTTCGTCAAATGAGAAAGAGTTTGCCAAAACAATCTTATCTGAAATGACAGATGACTAAAATCCGCCATCTTGGATTTGAAAATTCAAAATAAAAATTTATTCCAATTTCGGTAAAATATTGTAATATTTATTCATTTATTATTTCAAATATGAAACTTAATAAATATTTCGATTACTCAATGATTTTAAATCTCCGATTTTCCTAATTCCATTTGCAAGATTGACAATTCAACTATCTTAATAATTAAATTGTTAGGTTGAAACAAAAATCAGCCCAAAAGTATTTACTTTAATTTTTTTTTATGTTGCTGCATTAACGATCAATACTTTTTGTTTTTTCTTCGGTGGCGCAGAATATCCTATTTTAGAATGAACTTCATGTAAACACAATTCAGCTTCAAATTTAGCTTTTTCCGTTCCATTTTCAAGAACTTTTTCTAAATATTCCGGTTGGTTCAACAATTCTTTGTATTTTTGACGAATTGGTTTCAATTTTTCTATCACAATATCTGCTAATGACAATTTGTACCTGAAAACAATATATATATATATATATATATATATATAGATTAATAAAAAGTAAAGAACAAAGTATAAAAAAATTTTCTTACTTTCCAGTGTCGAGGTTTTCCGCTTCTTTGCAAATTTCTTCAACAGATTTCCCAGTAAGTAACGAGTGAATCGTTATCAAATTGGAAACTCCCGGTCGATTTTCTTCATCGAAAGTAACTTGCGATGTGCAATCCGTTACAGCGCGTTTTATTTTTCTCAAAATCACATCTGGTTCGTCGATGAGGTTGATTCTCCCTCGAACATCAGCATGCGATTTCGACATTTTCTTCTCTGGTTCACGTAAAGATTTCACGCGATTTCCACATGCTGCAAATCAAAAATTTCCTCAAATCGAAGCATATTGTTCAATTAGAACACATTTTTGCAAAAAGTCAACATGAAAAAAGTTTATTACATCCAATGAGAGCTTGTGGCATGAGAAAAATTTTTAGTTTATTATTTAATTGAAATCTAATTATTGAACACTTGTTATCACTATTAACACTAATAGTATCAGTTAGTTATTGGTATTAATGCTAATTAGTAATAATATATTAATACGAAAAAATTATTATATACTTGATTATAATTTTACTGTAAAGTTTATTAAATCCAATGTGAGTTTCTGGCATGGGAAAAATGTTTAGTTTATTACTTAATTACAATTTAATTTTCAAATACTTATTATTACTATCAATACTAATAGTATGAGTTATTAGTATCAATACTAATTAGTAATAGTATAATAATACTAAATGATTTTTAAATTCTTAATTATAATTTTAGTTCAAGTTCATTACATCCAATGAGAGCTTCTAGTATGAGAAAAATTTTTAGTTTATCACTTAATATAATTTAATTTTTGAATACTTATTAATACGATTCATACTAAATAATTATTGAATACTTAATTATAATTTGAGTTTCAATTTTATTATATCCAATGAGAGCTGGCATGGGAAATTTTTTATTTTTTTACTTAATTAAAATTTAATTATTAAATACGTGTTATCGCTATTAATACTAATAGTATTAGTTATTAGTTAGTTATTGGTATTAATGGTAATTAGTAATAATATATTAATACGAAAGAATTATTATATACTTGATTATAAATTTACTCTAAAGTTTATAAATTAGTGATTAGTATTAATATAATTAGTAATAGTATAGTAATACTAAATAATTTTTAAATACTTTATTATAATTTTAGTTAAAGTTTATTACATCCAATGAAAGTTTCTAGCATGAGTAAAATTTTTAGTTTATTGCTTATATAATTTAATTATTGAATACTTAATTATAATTTTAGTTTAAATTTTATTATATCCAATTAGAGCTGGCGTGGGAAAAAATTTTAGTTTATTACTCAATTAAAATTTAATTAAATACGTGTTATCGCTATCAATACTAATAGTATTAGCTATTAGTTAGTTATTGGTATGAATGCTAATTAGTAATAATATATTAATACGAAATAATTATTAAATACTTGATTATAATTTTACTTTAAAGTTTATTAAATCCAATGAGTGTTTCTGGCATGGGAAAAATGTTTAGTTTATTATCTAATCACAATTTAATTTTCAAATACTTATTACTACCATTAATACCAATAGAAATTAGTGATTAGTATTAATATAATTAGTAATAGTATAGTAATACTAAATAATTTTTAAATACTTTATTATAATTTTAGTTAAAGTTTATTACATCCACTGAGGGCTTCTGGCATGGGAAAATATTTTAGTTTATTATTTATTATAATTTAATTATCAAATACTATTTAATATCATTCATACTAAATAATTATTGAATATTTAAATATAATTTTAGTTTAAGGTTCATTATATCTAATGAGAACTGGCATGGAAGAATTTTTTAGTTTATTACTTAATTAAAATTTACTTATTAAATACTTATTATCACTGTCAATAGTAATAGTATTAGTTATTAGTTATTCATTGGTTTTAATGCTAATTAGTAATAATATATTAATACGAAATAATTATTATATACTTGATTATAATTTTACTATAAAGTTTATTAAATCCAATAAGAGTTTCTGGCATCGGAAAAATGTTTAGTTCATTACTTAATTACAATTTAATTTTCAAATACTTATTACTACTATTAATACTAACAGTATTAGTTGTAAGTTAGTTATTAGTATTAATACTAATTAATAATAGTATAATAATACTAAATAATCATAAAATACTTTATTATAATTTTAGTTAAAATTTATTACATCCAATGAGAGCTTCTGGCATGAGAAAATTTTTTAGTTTATTACCTAATATAATTTAATTATGGAATACTTATTAATACTATTCATACAAAAAATTATTGAATACTTAATTATAATTTTTGTTCAAAGTTTATTATATCCAATTAGAGCTGGCATGGGAAAAATTTTTAGTTTATTACTTAATTAAAATTTATTTATTAAATGCGTGTTATCACTATTAATACTAATAGTATTAGTTATTAGTTAGTTATTGGTATTATTGCTTATTAGTAATAATATAATTATACGAAATAATAATTATATACTTGATTATAATTTTACTTTCAAGTTTATTAAATCCAATGAGAGTTTCTGGCATGCGAAAAATTTTTAGTTTATTACTTAAGTAGAATATAATTTTTCAATACTTATTATTACTATTAATACTAATAGTATTAAATATAAGTTAGTTATTAGTATTAATACTAATTATAATTTTATTTAAAGTTTATTACATCCAATGAGAGCTTCTGGCATGGGAAAAATTTTTAGTTTATTACTTTTTATAATTTAATCATCAAATACTTATTAATATTATTCATACTAAATAATTATTGAATATTGAATTATAATTTCAGTTTAAGGTTTATTATATCCAATTAGAGCTGGCATAGAAAAAACTTTAAGTTTATTACTTAATTAAAATTAAGTTATTAAATACTTGTTATCACTATTAATAATAATAGTATAAGTTATTAGTTTGTTATTGGTATTAATGTTGATTAGTAATAATATATTATTACTAAATTATTATTAAATACTTGATTATAATTTTAGTTAAAACTTTATTTAATCCAATGAGAGCTTCTATCATTTGAAGATTGTTTAGTTTATTACTTAATTATAATTAAAAACAATAAAACTTTATTATTACTATCAATACTAATAGTTTTACTTTTAAGTGAGTTATTAGAAATAATACTAATTAATCATGGTATATTTATACTGAATAATTATTAAATACCTATTTCTAATTTTAGTTCAAAGTTTATTATATCGAATGAGAGTTTCTGGCATGGGAAAAATGTTTAGTTTAATACTTAATTACAATTTAATTTTGAAATAGTTATTAGTCTTAATGCTAATTAGAAATAGTATAATAACACTATAATTATTTATTACTCAATAATAATTTTAGTTAAATTTTATTACATCCAATGAGAGCTTCTGGCATGGGAAAAATTTTTCCGTACGTCGAATTGAATTTCTGCGCCAAATGCTGAACCAGCTGAATATGCTGAATTTGGTCCTGGCCAACAGGAACGTGAGTTGCCCTTAAAATGATCAAATTTAACAATTATAATTAAGTGAGATTCCAGAATTTCGAAACTTGGTTCCGATTACTTGTACAAAAGGACATCAGCCGCTTGTAAAATCGGATAACTCAGCAATCCGTGCAGCATTGTTTCTTCTGTTTTTGCTTTTTCTTTGTAGTGATGCAAATGAGTCAAGCGATTCGAGGTCAAAAGTGTGCTGAGAGTCCAACATAGTTCGCCGTGCATTCCAACTCGAGATTGTTGGAATAACGTGCTGATGTTGGGGTCGATTCCACAGGCCAAAAGAGTAGCGCACATTTGCGCTATGTTTTCTTGGAGTACTTTTCGATCCTGTTTTTCAAAAACTCAGGGTGCATGAAAAAAAACCGAATTTTGAGAAAATATCAACTATGAAAAAATTGATGCAACTTGTCAATTGTCTCTTTTTTGTAAATTAATAATGGAATAATATTTATTTAATTATTTTTTAATTTTTTAATTATTTTTCATGATTTTTTATTATTAAATTTGATTTAATAATATTTATGTCATAATTTTTCTATTTTTTTTTTCATATTTTTGATTTTTATTCATTTTCATTTTTTTGATTTTTATTATTTCATTTTTGATTTTATTTTATCATTTTTGATTTTGTTTCATTAATTTTGAATTGGGATATTTTACCTGAGGTACAGTTATAGCGTGCATATCGGCAATGAACCAGGAAGTGTTTTTTTCAGTATTTTGTAATTCGACCCATCGTTTAACAGCCCCTAAATAATTTCCCAAATGAACTTGGCCAGTTGGTTGAATCCCTGAGAGTATTCTTTTTGGATAAGAGTTCTGTAAACGAACATGTTCAAAAAGTAACAAAATAAATGAAAAACATAAATACCGGAAAACGTGAAAAAATATAATAACTTTCTTACGTCTTTTCCATAGTATCTTTTGAAAATTGACCAACTGCATTCACGATGTTTAATATTTTCACTTAAATATAGAAAGTTTGAAACTTTTCTCATTTTGCACACTTTATTCAACATTACCCTCATTTTTTATTTACGAAAACGTCTGTTGTAAACATTGTATATCACAGTATATCATCAGAAATTACAGCTGTTCACAACTTGTGTAAGGCGCGAAATTCAAATTTTAACAAAAAAGAACTTGTTATTTTTTTATTGCAGGACACTTTAAATTATCGAGTTGAACTTTATATTGATATTTAAGCATAAATTTTTTTTTCACTGACAGTTAGATTGAAATTGATAATTTTACGCACTTCTAACCTCAAAGTTTTACATTTGGACGGGCTTTGAGACTGGGATTGCATAAAATACTGTATGCAACTTAGTGCAAGTGTCTCATTTTACGAAGACGATTCAAATCCTCGTCTTCGCCAAATTCGACCCTAGCACTACGTTACATAATGTACTATTATTTATTCATATTGGACCCGTGAAATTTTCCATTATATCACGAATAGAAAAGATTCTTGTCAAAATGACGAAAACATGAATATAAAAGCGAGATCGAAACATAGTTACATTGAAATTGTTATTTTATGAATTAAATTAAAGAAAGATTCTAAAATCTTTTCATTATTGATAATTAAGTAAAAAAATTTAATAGTTATGAGGATATTTTATTGAAAAAAATATGACGGGCTTAAAGCAAAAGTCAGACGCTTAAAGCTACTGAGCAAAATACGGATGGAAAATACCCAGCGCAAGAACGAGCTGCAGAAAGTTGAGTTTAGAAGTGCGCTAGAATTCGTTGAGGGCAAAAGTGGAATAAGTGTTTAGTGTTCTGTTACTCTCAACTCCACACAGTGCGTTTTTTCGCTCATCGTTGTGCGTCTCGTTTTTGCTCTCTTGGGCATATTGGGCATATTGGGC